>OY282640.1:146416598-146631978 GCA_958299015.1 Tetanocera ferruginea | reverse complement strand
TTTTTTCTTTTACACCTTTTTCTATTTTTTATTTATATATTCTATGATTTTATCTTCTCTCCTATGTTTTTTTAAGTTAGATTAATTTCAATCTATAATCTTTGATATAGCAGTAAGAAGGGCCATTATTGCGTCATATTTTTAAACTGATATATATTCTAGCTTTTAACGAAAAAAATGCCCTGAAGTATATGAAAAGTCAGTCTTTGTAGGGAAAACAAATTTGTTGTGCTGCCTTTTGTGCAGAAAAGGAAAGCCTTCAATAAGTGCTCATAAGAGCAGCGAGGAACGGATGTGTTTAGTCTTCAAAAGTAGCAGTCAATGCAGGCCTTCGTACGAAGAGCGCTGGTTTAATTGCCTATTGGGTATGATCAATTGTGTTGTGTGTGTTATTAAATGTTTGCACACAATTGACCGAGAACTGGACCTACATGTTTTATGCCGACTCCGAACGGCTAAAGTTCATGTTCTCAAGAAGCTTTACATGGCATTATTTACTCTCTGAGGTTTGCCATTGTCTGCAGAGAGCTGGTGACCGATCAGAAAAATTTTTTATTGAAAAAACTTTTCGCCGCGGCAATTTACATTGAAAAAAATACACTTCAAAACAGTATGCACTTTTTTATTAAGGTTCTCCATTCGGGTTTTTACCGGCCTTTCGTTGACCTTAGTGTAAGCCCGACCGACGCCATTTACGTCGAAATATTTCGATGTTTTCTTGCATTATGTTTGGTCTTCTTAAGATTAAATCCGAATCTCTAATTCGGAGGATTGGCTTCTCTTGGTACCACAGTAACATTATTGGCTTGGTACCAATCCATCGTTCTCTGAGTGCAGTGACATGTTGCTAAGTCAGACCAAAATAGTTCTGAACCTTGGTGCTGACGTAAAAAAGGCAGCAAACGGCGCTCCAGACCCTCTCTGATGTAAATGTCGGTGTTGATTTATGCGATCTGTCACAAATTCCTTACTTCGAAGGCCACATTTGCAAATGTATTTCTTTGGAAATTTGGTATGTTTTTCGGTGGTAAATTTAGAGGATGCTCCACCCCTTTTAACCGCAGTATAATATCCGTGTCCAGGTTACTGTTTGGAATCCGCTTTGCAGTACGTTTCATCGACCATGATCACGCAATCAAATTTGGTCAGGTAATCGCGATACAGTTTTCGAGCCCTCGGAGTCCTTTTCTTCTGACCTGTCAGGTACTTTTTGTGCTTTATAGCTCCTCAGGTTGTACAATTTTTTAATCCGTTCCCACTTTTGCTGCCATTTCACGAACCGAAGTGCCTGGATTCTGAGTAAACAGCCGCTCAACGTTCTGGGCCACCGTTTGGTTTGCTGGACCACTTTTTCTTCCTGAGCCTGGCGTTTTTGATAAAGGGATAAGCTGTTTGTATCGTTTTATGGTCCTTATGACAGTTTTACGTACACGCCAACTTCCTTAGCGATCTTTTTGTGCGTGGTGCTTGAATTTTCCAGGTATTTGAAAATAATTGCTTTCCGCTTTTGTTCTTGTTGAGACGACATCTTTTCAGTAGCTCTTTTATTTTACTAATGAGTATTTTTTTTTAATCTGCAATATTTATACTTTATTTAGGTACCAAATATGTTGCTAAAGATATCACACGCTAAATACAAAACAGTCACAACTCAAAAAAACATAACTTTTCAGGTGAATCGAAAAATAACACTCTTTGGTTGAAACTGCAGAAGAAAAACAATTTTTATTTTAACACACAGACTTCATTCTTCCAGTTAATGAACAAAAAAATTAAAAAGATAGTGAGATTTGTGTTTTGTGAATTGATTTCATACGGACCAACTATGACAGCGCCTTACTGACAGACAACACGACGTCTACTAACAGCCTTTTGGAGGAACTTCATACTACATGCTAAAGTTGTTTTAGTAGAGTTACATACTCGCTTCCCCCTACCCTTTCCTAATTCAGCGTTTCTCAAATGTCACTGTAAACAATGTCGTCCAACAAAAACGGTGCAGTGTTAAAAGCAGCACTGACCATGGTGCACATATAGCCTCTCATAAAGCCTCTATGTAAACCCAAATTGTACCTTATTGGGTTCATTGTACCTTTACAAACGTTGACCTGAACTCTTTGGGAAGAAAGTAGGTTTCTCAAATTCAGAAAAGTATGTTGGAGTGGTATATGACAGCAAACAGTCCTGGAACTTTCATATATACCGCATTATTGGCAGATCAACATTCTGTTGGAATCCTGTTGGATCCTGTTTGCGAATCTATGCACGTTTGTAGTTAGATCCACTGTCGTATGCGTCTATAGAGTGGTGTTCAAAAACCCTAGAAGGATCAACCATCAAACGGTTAGAATGGGTTGAAATAACTGAAGGATCATGTATGACAGACTATATCAGGCACATCAAAACGATCATCAATGTCATCTTAGGGCTTCATGAAAAGCACATACTCATTCAGATGAAGGCTAAGCTCAGCCATTACAGACTTTACCGTGAGGGTTACATTGCCCTCAAGCAACCCCTTAAGGAGTACCTTACCTTAATTATAAACCTAAAGCGAGAAAGTCAATTCTGCATGCCTTTAGACATCGACATCGACATCGACATCGACATCGACATCGACATCGACATCGACATCGACATCGACATCGACATCGACATCGACATCGACATCGACATCGACATCGACATCGACATCGACATCGACATCGACATCGACATCGACATCGACATCGACATCGACATCGACATCGACATCGACATCGACATCGACATCGACATCGACATCGACATCGACATCGACATCGACATCGACATCGACATCGACATCGACATCGACATCGACATCGACATCGACATCGACATCGACATCGACATCGACATCGACATCGACATCGACATCGACATCGACATCGACATCGACATCGACATCGACATCGACATCGACATCAACATCAACATCAAAATCAACATCAACATCACCATCAACATCGGATATTAAAACTAAATTTCACTTCTTTTCAGTAGAATTTCACGTAGAATCTTCAACTTTAAAAATTAATTACAAAAAATTGTGACGACATTGAGAAGTATGACGAGGTGCGATGGACTCACAACTTGTTCCTCTTTAAGAATTTTTATAAGGTTTGCTTGGCTATTGTTTTTGCTCGATTTCGTCACACAGTGTATTTTAAGGATAAGCCAACGAGTAAGACATGAATTTGATAAGGAAGGTATAAAAATTAGATAAAGAAGGATTTGGGCCATGATTGAAGCAATGGTTACGACAAGGACTAATGTTGGAATTTGTATAAAGTTTTAATCAAAGATTAGGATAGGGTTTTGGGATTTGGGAAAGGCTTACTTGGTTTTGGAACATAAAAAGAAGAATTAAGCTAAGGATTTTAATAAGAATTACTGGCACTTAGTATAATAAGGTTATTACCTGCATTGAACTAAAAACGACCACAATAACTATGAGTTTTTACATGATTTCCATAAAAAGTATTCATGAATGTTAGCTTAGGAAGCAATTACATGACTCACATGAGCTATTGTTGATATCAATGTCAAAAAGATACGAACTAGAAAAATACGAGAACATGAATATGTTACAAGCCTAGTGTTTAAATATCATAAAGTGTAGGTACAAGATATATGAACTAAAAAAAATTTCGTTAAGAAAAACTACATGAGGAAAAATATTGGAACATGAATCATTTAGAATTTTTCTAGGATATCAAGAATGAGTCACAAAAGTGCATGAATCTCATATACATATACAAGGGAAGCGTGAACTGCTTTATGAGTTAAGTGACTGAAATTCATATTGTCCATGTACAAATACTTGGTCAGCAAGAATAGTTCATAATATAATAGTCAGAACTATACGAAACTCATGTACTTAAACAATGGAAGCGTGGTTAGCTTTACGTAGTTAGAGACCAAAATTCATACATCTTATGTGAATTAGGTTCGGCCAGTCTTCAGACAAAAAAAAAAAAACTGACAAACTGGGTTCAAATATTCCATGGCTGATTTTACTACCTATTTCCATACCTATTGTTACATGATTTTATATATTATTTTTGGATTATCTTAATATGAATAAGATGATATTTTTATCAAAAACAAAATTGTAAAAAAATATAAAAACTTAATTTTTTTTATTATTTATTTGTAAAACTAAACTAACATAGTAAAGAAAGTTATAATTCTGAATTATTTCTTCTAACGGAAAACTGAAAGTCAGATCTTATGCAGAATAATTTGCAAAATCTTGTATGAACTTTATTCATATTAATTGTTTCTCTTGACTACGGATTGACAATTTAAGAACCTTACTTTTTATATAAGATATCAAAAAAAAGAAAAAAAAACAACAATATTTTCAACAGCCTCTACAATTAACTGAACCTTAACTTTCGCCGCCAAAGCAAATGCCATTCATTGTTAACAATATATCTAATTACAATTTATGTGCTTGACGTACACATGCAATTTCATAAAGAAAATCCCTATAAGACTTCCATGCCACACTCTAAACTGCGCAAACTGCCATGTTTTACTACTACCGTCTGGACTTGTTCAACGTGGTGATGTTGGAGCATCCCCAACAATAACAAAAGCTAAGTTAAAATCACAAAAACATAAAAAAAAAGAAACATATTCTAGGGCTTGTTCCGAGTTGGACGTGGAGTTGGAGGTGGAGCTGTTGCTGATGGTGGGAGAAATGTGCTATATTAGCGTTAATGAGACAGAATGGCTTACCGACTACTTTATACGAGGTGTCCCCAAGTCTACGTGTTTTAGTGAATTTCCCATATATAAGTTTCATTGTGAGTGTGTCACAGCCCTTTGCTTTGCAAGCATATAATATATAAAATTTTTTTATTATTCCCGTCTCGTTCACAACGTACAACCGAGAGTATTTTATTGACTAAGACAGACAGACCAGTAGCAGCAGCAACAGCAGCAGCACAGCTTAAGATGGCAACCCTAGCAGACAACATGCAGCCAGGATATCCCGCTGAAAATAACACTTATTCCTGCTGCGTACACAACGTTGTTCTGTTAAATGTCAGCTTGTTGTAGAAAAGTCCGTTCGTTGGTCTGCTGACTAGCTGTCTTCCAGCAGATCCTATTTCATTCCTTAATGCCTCGCCTTTTAGCATGTCGGCGGCCATTATTAAGCAGCCTGGCTTAATTGTCTGTTGGTCCTGCCAACAGGGCAAAAAACAAAAACACAAACAAACAAAAAAAAAACAAAGCACCAAATAAAGGAAATTCTCTTCAGAGCAGTGTTGTATATTAGTCCCGGCTACACCCGATCATACAATAAAATGTCGCCAAAAATTTCGCTGCTGCTTCTCCCAATCACTTCAGGCCACAAAATCCTGCAATTGCAAAAGAACAAAAAAAAAAAAAATATAAACAACATCGTGAGGCTAATTATGTGTTGGCCATAAAAAGCTAGCAAAATAGCTTGCCTGAAGCTGGGGCCACACCTTCCCGCACACAGCAAATGCTGTGCCTTCCAGCTAGTGCGACGCTTAATTAAAAATTGACGTAGCGTAGCCGAAGCTGATTAAAGTTTTTGCACTTGTTCCAAAAAATTACAACAAAAACAAAATTTTAAAAAAAAACAACAATATTACACCAAATATTGTCTGAATTTTCCTGCTTTTTGTTTACTCATTGTTGTTGTTGTTGTTGCGTTTGGTGTTGTCGGGGTAAATATGCGCCCATACTTATGCTCAATAGCTCAACCCTGTCTTAACTTGTTCCCTGCCTTGCCTGCTTTGTGCTAAATGAACTTGGCAAGCGGAACAAAGCTTCAAGTCAGCGCACCCGGCTGCTGTCGCGGTTGTTCTAGCTGCTTTGTATCTGGAAAATTTCTTAATTATTCGTAATGAACTTTAATGACATTACGTGAGCTACATATTAAAAAACAACAAAAAAAAAATCAACAAAAAATTTGAAAACAAAAAACAATCTCAAATTGCTTAATTTGACAAACGTTTATAATGAGCTTTTTATAGCCTTTTTATAATTTTAAGCTTTTTTCTTGCAGAATATGCTGTTGGTTTCAAGACAAATTTTATCGTTTGGCCATAAATTACTTACGACATTCGAGTGTTTGAACTTTATTTTAGACTTTGTCTTGTAGATTAATGATAAAGATACTAGATAGAAGAGCTTAAAGTTGTACTTTCTCAGATAGAATTGGTTATAGAAGGCTACCCAATCAACACTTAAGCTTCTTAACATAAGGCAACTTCGAGCTTCCAACATTAGTTATAACAACTAAATTACTTCTGTGAATAATAATATATATTTGTGCTAGATATTGTCCGGAATCGAACCCACGACATATCCCATGATTGCTTGAACTGTGCAAACCCAGCACTATTTCTCCTTTGAAACGCTAAAAGAGAATATGCTTTGGGAATAGTATGAATTGAATGAGAGCTAAATCTTAGACCAGAGCCAAAAATTACACCCAGTTCAAGCATTTCTGATAACACGATGTACAATACGAAAAAACCCCGCCCCCTCTCTCAATTTTTCTCGTATTTTTAAGTACGTACATCACGAATATGCAATTATTTTTTTTGGGACAGCTCTAGTTTTGTCTCCACAAGATTTTGAAGTTTTAAGAAATGCCTGCCTTTGAAACAAGGTAGTACCAGAAGCTTAAAGAATCACCCTTATTCCTGAAATATTTCATATAAACTGAAATATTTCAGGAATTACGGAATCTTCAGATTCCAAAGGACATGCGGTGCGAGGATAAAAATTTGATCACTCGTGCTAAGATAAATCTTAATTGTTGGTTAGGCAGCTAACTAGAAAAAACACGGTCGTTTTTACGCTGTTCAGACTCTGTACGGTCAAAATGTATTGCAAGAGCCCGTTGTAATACAACTTGTTTCTTAATTTTTTTTTTTGTTTGACGGTTATACGAACGTTGTTAGGCTTAAGCTTAAATATTTTTTGGAAAAGTATCGTAAGTTAAACCTATCGTTACAAAAAAATATTATTTCGATTTAACTCATCGTTTGCTAATTCATGCTCATTGGTTAAACTTTAAAATATCACATTCCCTGGAAAAATCTTACCTACATATTTTTTCTAAGAACCCCTTATTTCATAAAATCGGAAAATATTTGGCAAATTAAAAAATTTTTTATGAAACATATTATGGAAAGTACGATGAAATATTATAAATTGTAAATTTTTTCTACAGTTTCTGAAGTCAATCGGAATTATTTTTTTACCGAATCACGTGACTTAATTTTAAACAAAAAAAAGGACAAAAAATAACAATATTAGAGGAAATTTCTTTAATTACTTTGGGGGCGAGGTACTCAACCGATTACTTTGGTCAACAATTTACAAAAAAAAAAAACACCAAAAAACAAATTGGCCATTTGAGCCCTTGAAAGGACTTTGACCTAGCTTCTTATGATCAATTGTGTTGTGTGTGTTATTAAATGTTTGCACACAATTAACCGACAACTGGACCTACATATTTTATGCCGACTCCGAACGGCTAAAGTTCATGTTCTCAAGAAGCTTTACATGGCATTATTTACTCTCTGAGGTTTGCCATTGTCTGCAGAGAGGTGGTGACCGATCAGAAAACTTTTTTTATTGAAAAAACTTTTCGCCGCGACTGGGGATCGAACTCGGGCTCCGATCGTGCTAAGCCACACACATAACCTACACACCACGGTCACCAATTTACACCGTTTTTAAATTTTCTAGAAATATTGGTATCAATTTTTAATGTACTTAGATTTGGTAATTTCAAACATCATTACAATTGTTCTTAACAGCTCTAATTTTGAAGATACAGGGTGTTTCTAAATATTCTTGTTTTTGATAATATTTTTACCTACAAAATCACAACCATTCATCACATTGAAATGATACATAACTTGTTTGAAAGCTAAATTGTCAACATTTCTAATGCGGCATCGATAATTTTTCTTTCTGTTATAGTTTTTGAGTTAATGACAAAAAGAGTGAAAAAATATTTTTTTTTTTTTTAAGTTTCACAAATTATTCGAAATAATTTGGTTGGTTACCGAGCCAATTCTCTTTACTCTCTTCGGAAAAGCTTTTGCATGTGATGAACGCACTATTTTTAAACATTCATATTATATTATGATAAAGAGAATTTTCATGCATATGTGAACTCAGAAGAACAATATACTAATATATCTCTAGTGCTCGAAAATTGATTTTAGGACAACAAGCAGGTTATGCAAAATATCCATGTTTTATGTGTTTGTGGGACTGCCGCTATAAGAAGAATCATTGGACTCGAAAAGTGTGGCCATCGAGAGAGTCAATTGAGATCGTATTATATTGCCACCGCTTCATATTAAACTTGGCAATATGAAAAAATTTGTTAAGGCCCTTAAAAAAGGTGGTGAATCTGCTTATCTATCAAACAAATTTCCACAGCTTAGTGCAGAAAAATTGATAATAGGTATTTTCGATGAAACGGTTGATCAAAGATCCAAATTTTGTCGAATCTATGATGGAGCAAGAAAACAGAACATTGAAATCATTCGTTTTGTTAATCCAGAATTTTGTCGGCAATCATAAATCAAAAAACTTTTCACAATTAGTACAGGGCATGTAAGTAAATTTGAGAGATCTTGGGTGTAATTCCCATTTGGATCAATTTCCTGAAAAATGAAGATTAAAGTGAGGAGCAGGGTGAAAGATTTCACCAAGATATTCAAGTTATGGAAGAAATATATGAAGACAGATGGGACACCCATATGATGACTGATGGAACCTTGTCGGGTTCTAAAGCAGACTACTCATTCAAGAAAGTCTTATAAAACACAATTTTGTATCAATTGAAATAAAATCTTTAAAATAAAGTGCTCAAATTAGCGTATATAAATTATGTTGGGTATCCTATCAAGAACCAAGACAAAGACTGGGTACCAAAAAAGTTTTGTCATAATTGCAGCAGTTTTATCATATTTAGCTATTTACCATATAAGTACATAAATAAAGTTTCAGTAGTTTGAAGAGAACCGATACGTTCTTTGGGGTTATATATAAGACCGGATTATTCTTATATGGATACAAAAAATGTCAACCGGTCACGGTCTCAAAAGTTAGAGGAACTCATTAAAATGATTTCTGCATACTTTTTTTTCAAATCGGAGAAAAACCGCCGAAGCAATTTTGATTCTCCTGAAGGTCCTTTTTGGTTAAAAAAAAAGAAAAACTTAATACCTTTCCAACAATAACAATTCCACGTAAATCTAATAAAAAATGTGTCTTTTACATCGGTTTTAAAAAAATGCCTTTTTAAAAATAGCAAAAAGTTCAATTTTTGATGGTCAATAAGAGTTTTAATGAAACAAAATTTTAGCAATTTTTTTATGTCAAAATGTTAGTATGAGTAAGAAATTTAACATTTTAGAAGATTTGGGTATGCGTTCTGTGAAAAATAAAAAGTTACAAGCAAAAAACATGTTTTTTTACCAAAAAGGACCTTCAGGAGAACCAAAATTGCTTCGGCGGTTTTTCTCCGATTTGAAAAAAAAAGTATGCAGAAATCATTTTTATGAGCTTCTCTTACTTTTGAGACCCCGACCGGCGGAATCTAAATTTCGATCCGGTCTATTATCTTTATATATAAAATTCTTCTGTACATGGCTTTGTCACTGAACTCCTCCTAAACGGCTTGACCGATTTGAATGAAATTTGGTGAGTACATGCGGCTGGGTCTGTAGATGGTTTGTGTCTAAAGTTTGACCCGGTAGATGGCGCTGTTATTGCTGTGGGCGCTGTTAACTCAAAAACGAATTGAGAAATTGCCATGATTCTTTCACTTCACCATTAATTTTTGTGCATACAAAATTACAAAAATACAAAATTAATAAAAATAAACAAAAAAAAACCTTGAATTTTTATGATAGTTAGGCTTGATTTTATCGATCGCATAAACCGTTTTTAAATTTTTATGATAGTGTAGGGTTCGTGTTTAAATGTTTGCTTTTATAATTTTTGTAATTGCTTATTTAAATTATTTTTCGTTTTTTAAAACGCGGTGTGTTTTTATTAGTTTGTTATAAGGTCCTGCCTAATAATTTGCCGGCGCTTAAAAACGCCACTGGCTCTAATTATTTATATTATTCAGCCTGAGCAATTGAATGCTCAAAAGGCTTTAGAATTAAAAATTAGCAGATGAATGCTTGGTACTGAATGTTTATTTTTGAGGATTGCACCTCCTTAAAAAGTAAACTAACAGTATTTTGATAATAGTCAAATTGAGTTAAAAATGTTAAATATATAATAACTTAAAATAAATAAATAGAGCCTTAATTTTTACATAAACAAAAGTGTTATACTTTTTGAGTATAATCATAAAATAGTGATGTGCTTAAAATTAGTGTGATAGTGCAGGCGGTTATAGGGTATTCTACAATAGAAACAGTTAAGAAAACCCTATATACCTTACATACCATATAAAAGAACATTAAAAAAACCATTTTTGTTTTTAAATATTTTTTGAACACCATTTATTTTTACCAAAGTTTTTTGCGATATAAAGAAATTCGTTAAGGTTTTTTTGAAAAATTATAAAAATTAAAAGAAAACGAAAATGAAAAAAATGGCAAAATGATTGAACGGACGGACAATTAGTCAAAATTTTAAACAAAAAAAAAAAAATGAATGGAATCCTTTGTAAAATGACCAAGTTATTCACTTTCAAAGTCAGCACTTTCATTTTTGATTGATTTTTATTTCTAATTCAACAGAACATAAAGTAAATACTAAAAATTTTTGTGTATTTTAGGTACGAAAGTTTTTATGGAGTCAATTTTTTGGAAATTTAAGAAACATGCACGTTCTTATACAAAACGAAATATGTCTAATAAAATACTTCTAAACCAAGAATGTTACTTACCACAAAGCTATGCAACTACCAAATTGCAATAACATATCTTTGAAAATTCTTGCAAGGCACATTATTTACCTAACATATTAAAAGTGTTGGATGAATCTGAATTGGATGAGGGTATAAACGGTTAAATATAAAAACGGACTACAAAGGTATAACGACCAAATTGTAATAACATAACTTTGATAATTAATAATTTGCATGGCATTTACCTTTAATATTTAAGGTGTTGGAACGAATCTGAATTGGATGAGGACCTTAGTATGTTTGGCGATGCCAAAAAATATCAAAAATATGGGTATAAATGGTTAAATATAAAAACGTGGCTGTTGAGGCACAAACTGTGTGTGGCTTTGGCGTCGAAGTGCCGCGATTCCCCCTCTGCAGATAATGACATACCCCAGAGAATTATAAATTTCATGAAAAGCTCAGATTCAGTTTTTGATCCATTGTGCACAAAATTTAATAAAAAGCACAGCATAATAGCTCATAAGAAGCTCTAATAATATCCTTTCAATGGGCTGAAATGGCCAAATTTTGGATTTTTGAACATAGAAATGCAAAAACTTTTAGAATAATTGCGTGAACAATTGGGAGCATTTTGTTATGATTCAGAGGGTTGTTTGTACACTAAACCTGTAAGGTCACGGGTATATAATCTTTGTACAAACGTGGGTTACAAAAAGTATAAAATGGGCGTGATCTGCCCATGAAAATTCCCACATCCCATACAACCCACAATATTAAAAAGGTTCATATTTGACTTTGAGAGATGAATCTTCGCATAGAAACATTTTATATCAAAACTAAGGTGTGCACAAAAAATGGGTGTCATTTGCCCACCTCCCATATAACCTACTAAATGTTCATATTTCATAGATGAAACTTCGTGTGGGAACATTTAATATCTAAACTGCAGTGTGCACAAAAAATGGACGTCATCTGCTCACCAACACGCCCACCTACCACACAAACCACATTAGTTAAACCTGTATTACTTCTATAGGTACAAATAATGCATGGATTTTTAGTAGAAGTAACGTCTATTTGTTTTAGTATTTTAATATATACTTAAATGTTAGGGTATTTCATATTTCATAGTAGGGCTAGACCGACTTTAGACTTTCTTTGCATATTTTATGATTTTATATAAAAATCACATGTCACTATGTTGGTTTTCGCTAATATCCGAAACCATACGTCCGATTTAAAAGAAACTTTGTGAATGTATGAGGGTAGTTTGAGCTTGAACGATAGTTTTCGAACCGACAGGTGGCGCAGTTGTCGATTTTTACAAAAAGATTTAATTTTGTCAACGAATTTTTTTTTCTAATTTTAATCAGACTTCACCACAAATATGAATTTTCATTTAACGCTTCAATGTTTTTTAATGCGATTTCAAGTATTTGTAAAGGAAAATAGGGTAAAAGTTAATATTTGAACAGAATAAACATTAATGAAAATCGAAGTTGTAAAATTATTAACCAAAAAAGTATATATTACCAGAAACTTTTAAAGAAAATTATGCTTAAAATGCCAACTATTTTAACGTATCATATCTCATAAGCAACAATGAGCAATACATAAAAATCGTCACAAGAATCGAGCTGCGTCGGGTATTAAAAGCTAGTATATATATTAGAGTGTATCGACTTGTATGGGAAAAATCTCACCCCCAATTCCGGTACCAAAATTTAATAGTACATGAAAAATCCTGTCGATTGGTATACTTTGTTTTTATTTGAATTAATTTTGGCGTCCCCCGAAATGCATTTTTGTGCATTTTTTATCAACTTTTGTACTGGAGACCCATTAATGTTTGATTTTAAAGGAAAATCAAGCTAATCAATCAATTCTTTTCATATAAAAACACAGAACTGCAAATTTTCATCCCTGTTGACAAATGCTCTGACGAGATATAACAGTTCTTTTCAAAGTAAATCTACTTGTTATTTAATATTTGATATGTTTTTATTTGTTGTATGAAAGTATTTTTAAACTTTTGTTTTTTTTTCGATTGCTTAATGCAAAAGTAACGTATTTTTTTAAACTATTACAGTTAACCAAATAATAACAAACATTTTTTTAGATCCTGTAAAGGACTAAAAATCCCTTTTTGTTTCGAATTTTGGCCTTTTTGAACGGCCCTCCAACATGGAAAACATTATTCCTTTTCTTTGTTCTGCAGAAGCAGCAGCCACTGACGTCTCTGTGACGAGCTTAAAAAATACTTTCATACAAAAAATCAAAACATATCAAATATTAAATAACAAGTAGATTCACGTTGAAAAAACGTTCTATCTCGTCAGAGCAATTGCCAACAGGGATGAAAATTTGCAGTTCTGTGTTTTTATATGAAAGGAATTAATGGATTAGCTTGATTTTCTTTTTAAATTAACCATTAATGGGTCTCCAGTACAAAAGTTGATAAAAAATGCACAAAAATGCATTTCGGGGGACGCCAAAATTAATTAAAAAAAAACAAAGTATACCAATCGACAGGATTTTTCATGTACTATTTAATTTTGGTACCGGAATTTGGGGTCAGATTTTCGATACACTCTAATATATATATATATTGATTGAACAAATTCAGGTTTTCTAAGTATGTCTAACTTTGAATTACTTTTTTAACAAATATTTTAAGCATCTTTAGTGGGTTTCATGCTATAAGTTGAAAAGACAACTCAAATCGAACTATTGTCAGCAACCCCTGAAGTGGCGAGAAGAACGAGATATTTTTTGTGGGGGGAGGGGGGGGGGGGTTAAACCCCGAAAAACCCCTTTGGTTGCGCTTATGAACTGAAGTATATTAGTTAGTGATACCAATTAAACGGTTAAAAATCTTGGACTATAATTTAGTCAGTCCCGTACTGTATATATGACGACACCGCAATGGTTTAAAAATTAAAACCACGTCAAATACTAAAAATAAGTTTAAGTGTCGCATGGGTTTAAAATTAACACCACGTCAAACTAAGTTTAAGTATCACATGGGTTTTAAACTCTCATCGGCTTAGATTTTAAATTTCGTAAACTTTAAAGTACACAATTAGCACGCGCAAAATATTTTATTTCGTAGCTCAGTTGGTTAGCTCAACCGGTTGCCGATTTGATTTGATGAATCGAGTGACCCTGGTTCGATCCTCAGCCAGACCATTTTTTTGTTATTTTTACATTATTCTAATCTTACATTATTAATTATTTAATGTTAAACTTCATTGTGTTACATTTTCATTTTGTACCACATCCCGGGATCGAACCGTGGATTGCTGCAACCATGTCATTAGAGTTGCTAGTTCTAACCTAGGGCTTATCTATTGCTTGTTAGAAAACAAAAAAAAAAATAAAAAATGCAAAAAAAGCCTTAGGTATGTACTTAAATTTAAAATTATTTACAATTTATTAAAGTTAGGTACAGCCTTGACAGCTTTTGAAAAGTATCAATTCTAATCAAAAAAGGGTTAAAAAAATGCATTAGTCGAACGATTGGCTTCAAAATTATTCCAAGGTTTTTAATCGTTTTGTTTATTAGTGTGTTCACAGTCATATTAGCACTCGAAGCCGATGGTGTAATGGCGGCAAGAAACAAATTGAGGGTCTGGGATTATTGTTCGAAAAGATTAAATAACTGATGAGTGTCATAAAACGTACAACTTGCCCAAGTTCGTGAAAAATAAAAGATTCCGATATGTGGTGTTACTACGAGGAAAGTGGCCAAGTTTTTACTTTTAAAAATGGGCCCTTATGGTGAAAGTATTGGCGCTACCCTTAATTGTCGTCAACATGCATAATTCACCTTAAATACTGCCTTACATTACTTCATTGAGAATATTATAAAACAAAGATGTTTTCTTTACATCTTTTAAATAATATAAGTATTTCTCATAGCTCTTCTTTCTTATATCGTATGGTATGGATACATTTAATCAAAACTGAGTACCATGAAAAAACGTATTTTAAAGCCGTTTAAAAAAATTTATATATTGAAAAATCATCAATTTTGCACTTGAGCGCCCTGTGGAGTATATTTTACTAAAACCAGGGTGCCCGAATATAATAACGTTTACCTAAAAATTCATTTATATCAAAATTTGTCAAAATCGAACCGTAATGATGTCAATTAAATAATAATTAAGCTGAGAATAATCAATGTGTCGATTCTTCATAATGAGAGAAAAAATTGTATGGATGGGAGTGGTCGCAAAAGTTCTCCCAGGAAGGGAAACGAAAAACCAAGGTGACATAAGTTTTTAATACATAACTAACATATCTCTTCATTAATTACCAAACATAATAACTTTTTAAAAAAGAAATGAAATACCTTTCTAGGTATTACCATAAAATTTTTCAATATAGTCACAACTAAAAAAATTACGAGTTTTTTTAATAAAACTCAACTTTAAGTAGTTATTTTATGATGCAGTTATATTCTTTGAACTATTTTCTTTACTTCCGCCAAACATTGTATTTTTCTCGAACAGCTTATTTTCGTAAAAAAATCGATTACCATATTATAGCGTTCCCCTAGATCTGGGACAGCCTGTATAATTGTCTAAGTATTCTGCGATATACTCAGGGTAATATGTAGGTATTAAAATTAAATGAAATTGTGTTCATATCAAACGAATTTTTTCGATGCCATTTTTTAAGTTTTTCCAAGATTTTGACATCATAGTCGTAATCAGCGATCTCTGGGACTTTCCATATTCCATTATTCCATATATATTGCAGTTTATTGTTTATTTAATTGATCGATATTTCCCGTTCTCTATTTACTGTCCACAAGCTCTTCAAGTTTCAATCAGTTTGTGGTTTGGACCGGCTTATAGCAAACTGCCAAAAGGAAAGGAATCAGCTCAAAGGTAAGTTCAGAGAAAGGTCACCAAAACAATTGCTTTTTTATTTCAATTTGTGCTTAAATGCGATGCGACCTACACGGAAATGCAATTGCAACTTTTTTTCCGAACAAAAATGAACCCTTCGGAACATCGCTTCAAAGAAAATTTTGAAACGAATTACGAATAAGTAACTTTCCAGTGTACTACCGCAAGGCGCAAAACAGCTTCAGAAGATAATAAGGATGAATATGGTGAGGGTGAAATAGCGGAGAGGAAGATTCAAACTGATATTCAAAATCAAGTACATCGGTTTGTGAAACAAATGACATCGATTTATCGTCATCCGATGCTGCTCTTTCAATAAATATAATTATATATTTATATAAATACAATTAAATATACGATTAGTTTATCAAAAAAAGAATACAAAATATGTGTGTCAGAATTTCAACTTAATTTAAGTTTTTTTGTCGAACTTGTGAAGGCACGTTGGCGAAGAGTAAACTAGGTTAAGCAATTAGTTGCTTATAAAGTGATTCGCAAAAATTTTGTAAGTTGCTTTTGACTTGCTTCTGACAAGCTTCGATAAGTTGATTTTAACATGCCTCCGACAAGCCTCGATAATTTATTAATGACATTCTTTGTTAATTTGCTTTTGACATGCTGTTGCGAAGAAGCAATATAGAGACATGTCACGCCAGCCCAGAAACTCCATAAGAAATACCTTCGCTAAAGCTTTATGGAAGCTCAAATGATTGCTGGTTGAGAAAAAAGTGCACACAATCTTTAATTTTCATAAGTCCCAAAAAATATTGGGCATGCGTTCAGAAAATGTGGTTTCAAAACATACTTAAAAATAAAATTATGAAAAATGGTTTTGTCCTATACTTGTTTGTAGAAATTAAGGTTTTCGGATTTCTAAGACCTTTCTAAGATTTTATTTTTATTTCATTTCATTTCATTTATTTATTTGAGGTTTATATTAGTACAATAAGATTATAAGAGATCTTTTAGCGTACAACGGAGAGAATATATCATCAACAGATAACATTATATAAAAGAAAACAAATTGCTTAAAGCTAATATATAAAGTTACAAGAATTTGACAATTAAGATTTTAAATATGATATGTAAAAATTAATGAAGAAAATTACTAAAAAGCTTAACTTAAAATTTATGCTTAACCTAAGAAGAAGAAAAATGCATTAAAAGGCAAAGATTAATTGAGAAAAGATAAATTTGAAAGCTTAGAAAATTTAGTTAGGAGACAGAAAAGAAGGACATAACCGAAAGCTTAAATTTGTTCGCACTGATTATAGTTTTAATATTAATAGGAAGTGAATTCCATAACCTAATGGCGCTAATGAAAAAGAGTCGTTTTGTATGTAAGCAGGAATATTTCGGTATAATTAAATTAAAGGTTCTATTGGAAACACTGAAACGTAGTTTTTCATAAAGGTATGATGGAGTCTTGTTAGATATCAGCTTGTGCAGAAATATGCAGTTTCTGGCATTTATGTAGTTACTAATGGTACAACCCAAAATTTGCTTACTTTTTTCCATTTGTTTGTTTATTTTTTTGTAAATATTTTTTAGTGTGAATTCATAAAATATATGTTTGTAAAAGATTTGTTATGAATTTTACTGAACATTTTTACGATTTTTGAAAATATTTAGAAAAAACTATAAAAGCCGAAATTACGTAATATTGTGAAGGCAATATATAAAGAGCATTCATTACTTCCACATATGGTAAGATATCGCCAAATTCTAAAATTCTCACTTACTAAATTAGTAATTTTATATATAAATTTGCTAAGTTCCTTTTGCAAATGAATGACATTTTTTTCCATACCTAATTTACACTGTGCGGCGTCGTTTTTCCTTTTTCATTAACTTGGTTTTTTCAGAGCTGCAATTTGTTATTTTATTTTATAATGAAATACCAACATATGTTGCATTAAAATCTTTTGCCAATCGATTGATGGATTCTATTTTCGAATTTGAGCCTCCTAAAGAAACAACGCTTTGAATGAAAACACTTTGTACCAGACATGGGCTGAAGTGCACAGTGGTTATGAAACCTAGACAGAGTGCACAATTTGTATACTACCTAAGTACTCTTCGAAATGAGTGCTAATGAAAGTAATGAAAGGAAAAGGTGATTGTTTCGAAATAGCCAATATAAGAGGTAGTGATTCATCAGACTTGAGAAAAAGATGATCTAACGATGTACTAATTCTTTTTTTGACTAAAACCTGGTTGGGATATGTTTAACAGATAATTTGTAACCACCAATATTATCCTACAGTTGTTGCAGAAATGATTTAAGGAATACTTTGAAGGGGAAACCTGAAAAAATTGTTACGAACATCATTTATTTAAGGGGAGACATGAAATTGGCCGTTTGTATTTTAGTAAATATTCTTAAGATTATAATATTTCGTCGACCTCTCTTAATAATTTGTTTATAATAAAATTTTTTTATTTTATTCAATATTTCGAACTCCGCCGGAGTTCATCGTCAGAGACACTGTTATAATTAAACATTAAACATAAAGTTTAACAATAAAATTAATAACGCTGGTAGACATCACAGGAAATTTTATTATAAACAAATTAGTTTGTTTTAATAATAAATAGTGACCAAAACTTTAGCCCAAACAAATCAAAAATCAACATTCTTAAGATTCTAAGAAAAAAAATTTCATGATAAAATTCCTACGGGTTCAAAAGTTACAGCCGGATAAGTGAGAGCGCATTTTTAATATTCCCCTTTTTTTTCTTTGCTCACAAACTTTGAACACGTTTATCTCAAAACCATGTTTTTCGTACTGGTTGCGGCACTAGCGAGTTAATTTTTGGACGGAATTTTTTTGAATTTTTTTAAACTTCATTCGCTTATGGATGACACGAGCTTTTTATTAAAATTTTTTTCGATTTTTTATGAATTTTTAAAGTCAATATTTTTTTTGGAAAAATCACACTTTCAAATTTGGAACATCACCAAAAATTTAAAAAAACCTTCTGTCATACGATAACCAATTTTGTTAAGATTTCAAAAGTCATATTTTTTCCAGATCGAACAATTTTTGCGACTCCCAGCGCTGCAACCACGAGGCCCCGTTTTTTTCTCTGCCGCCAGTTTGGAGCTCTATAAAACCATGTTGGAGTGAAAAATATGTTTTTTGAATTTTTTTTTCTTGTAATTTGTTCAATTTTCTACAATAATAAAAAACTGCATTGAGTGGTACTTTTTTAAAGATCTATCAAAAATATAATGTTTTTTTTTAAAAATAATATCAACACGAATTTAAGAAGAAATGCACTTTGAAAGACGTGGACTTATTTTAAAAATAATAGTTTTTATTATAAAATTTAAATAAAAAAAATTATTTTCATATCTGATGAGTTATTCATTCACAAAGTTGAGGTATTGAAATTAGAAGAAGATTTTAATGATTTTTCGTGCTAAAAATAACAAAAAATTTTTTTACAGAAATATGAGAAAATGCATTCCATTTCTTTTGCATATCGTAAAAATGTCCATATTTGCTACTTTGGATGATTAAAACTATTGTTTACTGGTGCAATGAGACTTATAAGAAAAAGCACCTTTTTTGTATGGAAGCCCTATGAAATGTAAACTTTTTCGATAAAATATTTAAACATGAGGATAGGCCATAAAAAAATAAAGCTTTTGATACCCATATTGGGTTCTTTTAATGCAATAAAATTTTTTCTCTAAAGTCAATAAATGCATTTCAATAAAACAAAAATTTTGTTATAAACATTAAAAAAAATTAAAAACCAAAAAAAAGGTGAGTTTAAAAATTGCCTTAAATCCAACATATATTAATATGAAATAATTGTGTCAACATACTTCTTTGATATTGACTAAACATTACTAAAAATTACAACAACAAAATTACAACAAAATTTTCTTATAAAAAATTGATGTCATCATGTGTGGTTTTGTAAGAGCTTTCGTTTGGTACCAAATTTCTAAATATCATGGAAAAATTCATGGAAAATAGCGAAATTATTGCAAAAAAACGAAATTTTCGCTGATTTTCGAACGCGAGTTTGTAACCCTTAACCATCGATTGAGCACGTATAAAAAATACGTCGACCTTAGATTTTTGTCTTTTATCACATATCCGAAAATCATTCAAATCGGAGACTGTCACCTGGGGACCTTTCCTTGTGAGTTATAAATTTTTAAAAAAGGCCTGTTTCTCTGTCGCGAAAAGGCCTGTTTTCTCCCTCCTTAAAATAAGTAAAAATTATATCGTTTTGCTCCACTGTGCATTGCATCGAACTCTTGCTTGTTATTGGCTGGCATCACTCACACATTGTATGCACTGCCGCATCCGTTAGCTGGCTGCCATTTTGTTATACAAAAGTATTCAAATCACGTGTTCTCAACGATATTCAAAACACAAACGTAGCCTTATGTTTCAGCATCAGCATCAACGTCAGCAGCCGAGCAAGCTACACTTCACGTAACGTTGCAAGTAGTTATAGTTTTATGTTGCACATTACATGTTGGCAGCCATGTTGGCTGCCATTTTTACCACTACCTACTACCAACGAATATAAAGAACGAATGCATTTTCTTGAGTTTGTTTCTCTTTTGCAAATTATGTTGCAATTTTTCCTTGTCCTTTCATGGGTTTCTTTTATTTCATTTAATTTTTTCTGCTATGTTTTTTCGAGTTTTTTTTTTTAGTTTTATTTTATTTATTTGACTACGTGTTACTTTGCCGTAGCATCATTTCGAACATCGTCTTGCTTGTCGTCATCTTATGTTTCTTTGAAGCCTTTTTATCCTGGCAATTTCAATAATTCTTGCGGTCGCGTCTTCTTGTGTTCTTCAACTATTCGTTAGAAGAGCTGCTCGAAAGAGCTTTTGCACTGTACCGTACCGTGCCGGTAAGACGTGCGTTTTTGGGTTTTTCGCTACGCTTTTGATTTTTATGGCATTTTTATTTAGTTTTTGTTTTCTATTTTTTTGCTTTTTTTTTGTTTTTGTTTAGTTTTTTGTTATTCATTGCACTTAAGCAATTTTTCATTCACAACATTTTGTTTTTGTGCTTCGACATTTTCTTTTTTTTTTGCTTAGTTTTTTATTTTTATGATTCTCAAGTAGTTTACGTTTCGTTGATGATTTGAGTGTCGGTTCGTTTGCTGCTTATCCACGGTCGAGTTAGTGTTTTAAAATCTACGATTTATGAGGAAGAAATTCTCGATTTGTCTTAAATGCAACAAAGTGTGTTGCTGAATTATAAGTTTAAGGAATAAAATAATTTTAAATTTTTTAATTAATGAGCTTAATACATAAGGATTGCTCAAAAATTAACCAAAATACCTAAGGATTGGTGACATATGTGGTGACCGTGGCATGCAGGTTAAGTGTGTGGCTTAGCATGTTCGGAGCCCGGGTTCGATCCCCAGCCGCGGCGAAAAGTTTTTTCAATAAAAAATTTTTCTGATCGGTCCCACCTCTCTGCAGACAATGGCAAACCTCAAAGAGTAAAAAATGCCATGTAAAGCTTCTTGAGAACAAGAACGTTAGCCGTTCGGAGTCGGCATAAAACATGTAGGTCCAGTTCTCGGTCAATTGTGTGCAAAAATTTAATAACACACACAACACAATCGATCCTAAGAAGCTCGGTCAAAGTCCTTTCAAGGGCTGAAATGGCCAATTTGTTTTTTGTTTTGTTTTACATAAGGATTTACTAGGACATGCTATGAAATAAGCTTCAGCCTCAAAATTGTATATCATTTCTCATAAATTGTACGAAATAAGCTTATCAACAAAACTGTTATGTCTAACGATTCTTGAAATTTTGTGCAAAAATTAATTGTTGCATTTTTGTAGACATCGAGCAACAACCTAACATACATAAAGTCCTTGTTAGAAGCAAATCTCAGACTCTTATTGAATTGTTGTGTTGCTTTAACATGCCAAAAGACGAAATTACAAACCGCAGATGTAATCAACTCAACCACTTGTAAATTTATTTTTTTGGCTTGTTGTAGCCAAATATTTCTTACAGCTATTGTTGCCGCTGATATGCCAAGGATATCGCATATCCTGGTCAGACAGCCAAGGGGTTAACTTTTATAAAACTGCTGTCGCCATTTTATTTCTGCTTGAATTAAAATGAATGTGTTTTTAAAATAACGACACAGACAAACAGACAGACAGACTAACAGACAGTAGTAAAAATGAAACGAACTACACCAACCTACACACACACACACACACACACAGACACACAGCGAGACACACGAAAAACTTTTTAAGCCATATAGTTTGGTTTGAGTGCGGGGGCGTAGTACGGTGCACTTTAGGGTGCTTCACTTTTACAATACAATAAATTTTCCACTTAAATGTTGAGTAATTGCGGCGCAGATATTTTGCAGCATAGCGTTAAACACGGATATGATATGTAGCAGAGAAGTAAAGTATGACTTTCTGTATGATTGTGTGTGTTGGCTTTTTGGCTGTGGAAAGTTTTTGGTGACAAAAACAAAGTTATTTTATTTTTATGTGAAGTTTTGACAATAAAGTCGCTAGCCCGAAAAGCACAAGCATGCAAGGCTTGTGCAAAAAACAACGACAACTGATAAACCAGACCAGAAAACCAAAAAAACCCACATTCATGCACCCTCACACTGACCTGTGTATGTCATGCACATATATGTATATATAAAGAAAACAACACCAAAGTCTACTCAAAATATTATCACAAAGTATGACAAAAAAAGAAACAAACTTCAAGCACTTCAAGCTAACGTAACATAAGACCGGATCTAGATGGCGCTGTTGCTTAAACAAACATACACGT
Source organism: Tetanocera ferruginea (assembly GCA_958299015.1). Taxonomy (NCBI): domain Eukaryota; kingdom Metazoa; phylum Arthropoda; class Insecta; order Diptera; family Sciomyzidae; genus Tetanocera; species Tetanocera ferruginea. The sequence continues at coordinate 146,609,341 of OY282640.1, read as the reverse complement.
TATTATTTTCATTGTATTACTTGCCTGCTTGCCTGCCATTGTCCGTCCATTCTAAGTATGTGTATAAGTTCTATAAAATGTTTAACAATGTTAGCTGCTGCCGCCTGGCATTGCCAAAAACAGTCAAATCAACTGGGCGTGATTCATAATATTTAAGATGAGTAATGAGCCCACCGGAAGTTAATGTTGCTTAAATTTGCGCTATTATTGTTATGACATAAGAGCAAATAGCTATGTAGGTAAAAAAATAACATGTTTTTTTGTTTGTTCACCGTTATTGTTATTGTTATTGCGACACGTGGTATGCTTAATTTGCTGGAAATTTTGAGTGCAAAAGCTTAGAAAGCAATCACAAACTGTCAAAATTATCAAACGACCGGAAGTTGATTTTTTTTTTGTTTTAAATGAGTTACTGAAATGAACGAAAATATTTTTTTATAAACTTGTGTTTGATATCAAAAAGGGCTTAAAATGTTTCTTGTAAATTCATTTTTACTCATAGTCAATAAGTTAATTGATAAACTTCAGGTTTAAATAAGTTTAGATAAACCTCAGGGGAGTAAAGAATTTGCTTATGAAAGAAAATTTAGAAAACACAGAACAGTTTCGATAAAGCAAAACTATGTGATGCTAAAGCGTATTTAATAGGCTAATTTAAATCGCTTTAAAAAATCCAAACAAAACTTACTGCAGGTGGATGAGTAATACAACTATATTGAACTGGACGTTACATAAAATAGCACGAAATTAAGTTACCTCAGCTATAAGGTTCTCTTGTTTGTTTCTCATTAACTTCAAAAAAGCTGTGGCATAATCAGGCCCGGCTCTAGAGCTGAGTCAGGAAGGCCCGGGCGCATGCAAATAGGGGCGCCATACATATATAAAAAAAACAGTTTCGATAGTATCGAAAGTGTGGATGTAGAATTCTGTTTAAGTAGTGACCTTTCCTGTTTAGTCTCTTTAGTCCGATTATTTTGCCTATTTTTCACATAATTTTTATTTATCTTCCGAAAATTAACAAATAAATTAATAACACTTAAGGCGGTCTTCTCATTCAAAACCCGTTTTTTTAACCCTTTTTAAAAAAATTCTTATTTAAAAACGCAAAGAATAATTGAAAACTTTTTTTATTTATTGTATTACAAAAGTTTCAAAGTAAATAAAAAAATTTTTTTTGCCTCGATACGTGGGCTGTTCAAAAAGTAATGAGACTTCAAAGTTGGTGGTGAAAAAAAAGGACGCTCTCCGGAGCGTCTGAAATGAAAAAAAAAACGGGTTATAATCAGTATAGATGTAATTCTCGGGTGAACCTCAAGCTTAATTTTGTGATTTTTTTTTGACAAAATGGCGGCCATTCAAAAAAAAAATTCAATTTCGGGCTTTTTTTTGTAGTTTAGTGTTAAAAAAATAATAGTACAAAATTTTTTAAAATTATGGTCGAGGTTCACCCGAGAATGGTGAGAGTTCTGCGTCGATTCCACTTTGTTTCATGAAAATCGGTTCAGTTGAACTGGAGATATCATGGCCGCCAGTTCGAAAAACGTGGTTTCGAGATAAACGCGTTTAAAGTTTGAAGTAATTAAGTAAGTAAGTAAGACCTTGCTTCACAAAAAAAGCTGTATCTTCTAAAGTATTCACAACTACCCAAGCTATAAATAAATGCCGAAAATAAAAAGTTGCTCTATGAGAAGACCCCCTTAATATTAATGCAGAAGACACATTCGTAGCTCGTATTTTGACGACACATTCAAAACGCCATTTGAATGCACTCAAGTTGTTCTCTGTTACGAACTCTGAAACAATTAATGAAACAGAATTAGAATTACAATTTCATTCAGAACACATTCACTGAGCTATTGGCAACGATAATATAAATATACCAAAAAAAATTTAAAAAATATTCCTTTAATATTTATGTTAAAGTTAGTGAAGACTGAAATTTCAACAAAAACACAAAAATATTTCAACAGCTGATTTTAACAACACAAAAATAATTTCAAATGTTCATTCCACAAAGAAAATTGTTAACTTAAACGCAAATCATTCCAACTAACTGCGTTTTGAAGTAACAGCGTCCGACTGTTATTATTACTGTTGATATTTTTCTGAGTGTACCTTTGTATAAACAGCACAAGATTCTTCCATTGCTTTGCATTATTCGTGCTCATCAATTTTTTGCAAAAATAAATGTATTTTTTACACTCATGTTTTCCCACACCGCCCTACACAGCTCTTCGTTTGATGAATCTGTATGAAATATTCAAATGCAATAATTTCATTTTTCTAACATTTTGTAAATTTTCGTGGTCTTCCACCTCCTTGTGATTTACTTAAGGAATCAGATGAACGAAAAGGCTTCTACTTTATTCGGGAAATGAATCTATGGTGAAAACAAAATTTTTGTGCAATACTCGTCACTAATTCTCTTTGTTTAAATTCATTTAAAATTTTTTTTTTTCTGAATAGAGTAGAATACTTATTTCGAGCCATTTAAATACTGATAGGATACTTTCTTTGTATCACTTCCATACGTCTTATGGGCCTTTTAAGTATAGCTGAGGCACAAACTATCGAGAGAATTATTTTTTAAATTAAGTATTTTCAAATATTTTTTTTTTTTTTGTTATTTTGTAATTCTTAATCTTGTATGAAAAGAGCCGTTTTCAAGCGGAATACGATAGAAAAAGTTTTTCACTCATTCCAAAACAATGCCCTCAGCTGTCATCTCGGTATTAAGTTGACCAAAAACTCATGATGTAAATATTTTTTCTTATTTTGCCATTTATATAAGATTGTCACAGAAACCACTAGAGCTTTTTTCCAACACTTCGCGTCATTAAAATAATATTTATTATCGTTTTTGATTTCAAGCAATACAGTATAAATCGAAAATCAAAAATTCACTCAATTAAATGCAATTAAAAGCAATATGATGGATGCTTAAAAGAAAAAAAAAAAAATCCATTAAGGATTAAAGCACTAAGAAATCCCCAAACAACAATAACAAAATAAATCCTCATAAAAATCACAGAACAGCAATGAAGCAATTAAAAATCCCAGTTGGCGAATTAAAGCAGTTTAGGAATAAAATGCTTAACGCCCCAAATGTAGCGCCCAAAAAAATACGCCCACTTTCTGGGCATGATTTTTTTGTTTTCTTGTGATTTTGTTAAATCATTTCCGCTATTTTTCTCTCTTTCCGTCGTACGCAGCAGCGTGATGTTATAAGCCAGGATAATTACAATAGAAATAAATGCATGGCGTAGAGATTTACAAATATACGTAAGCAAAAAAAGAAAATGAATTACAGCAGCAGAATTATAGAGCAGAAGAGGGAAAAAATGTAAGCGGAGTAAAAAGAAAACTAAAAACGGCAAATAAAAATAAAAAGTTGCAATTAAAGCCAAGAAAGTTAAGCAAGCAACTGACAAGAAAAATAATTATCAGATTATGGTAAGGAAAGCAAGTAGAAGACGCAGTGAAAAAGCTTAAAGATCCAGCAATAAATTCGTGCATAACGGTTGTAAAAACGAAAAAAAAAAAATAAATAAATAAAACAAGCGAAAAACAAAAACAACTGTGATATAAAATGCAAGGACATCAACAGGAAGCACTAAGAAGAAAACAAAAAAATAGAACAATTAAAAATTTATGCATTTATTTATTTGTTTATTTTTGCAAAAAAAAAAAAAAAAAAAAAATACAAATAAGTAAAAAAGGGAAGTACGCGCAACAGCAACTTGAAATCCCAGCGGTACGACTAAGGAAGATGGACTGACTTGGTTGAGCTAAGCACACAAGTAAACAAAAACCGAAAGCAAATAAAAAACAAATAACGGCAGTTAAAATTATAGCAAGTTGCAAAAAAAGTAGCTTACGCGTAGGAAAAAAAAAATTAAAAGAAAAGAAATGAATATGCAAATATAACGGTGTCTTCGCCGAAACAAGCCACTTGGACTGCTGCTTTTCTCATACGCCCTGCTTGTAGGTTCCTTAAAATTATAATTTAAGCACTGCCAGCTAGCTGGCTTGCCAACCTGGCCCACTTCTTTGTTGTTAACCATTTGTTTATGTCTTGTCGCCGCCTTAATCTCTACGCCTTGGCTACGGTTTTGTCTTTCGTGTCGAGATTTTGTTGCTTCTGCTGAAGCTGCTACTTATTTAGCTTTTTCAGCTGCAGCTTCCATGGGTTTGCAGTTTTTTTTTTTTGCTCTTATTTGTTCCCTTTGTTGTTCTATATTTTTTGGCGATTTTTGCAGAAAAGCAGTTTGTTTTTTTTTTTTGCTTTTCTTTTCTTGTAGTCGATTTTATTTTCATTTATTTGTTTTTTTTTTTCTTTGCTCGCTTTAAAATTTATCGCCGCTTGTGTAGATTTGTTGAATTAAATGTGCAGTTGACTTTTTTATTTGGCACTTAAGCAGGTTTTGTAAAAATTTATATCTTGCTTGTTTGTTTTTTGCTTGTATTTTTATATTTTGATGTATTTTGTTTCAAAAAAATAAATTAAGAGCTTTGGGATTTTATGAAGAATTACTTTTAACTTGAACACTTTTGCTGGGTACCTAAGAATATTAGGCAACATTTTAAATTTTTTATTATAATTTTTGTACAATAAATAGTTTCATAAGTTGGGCAAAGTTATTATAGAATTTCAACAGAATTTAAGGCTTATCAAAGTGCTCATATTCTTTTGAAATAAATATGATCTTATTTTTGAAGAGTCGAAAAAAGCGGACATGTGCCTAGGTTTCAAAAAATATCTCACTCCAACTGATCTTCGCATGATCTTCACCTACTTATGAGGCTTAATAAAATCAACATCATGCACTACATTTGATAGGTGATGAAACGATTTTTTCCTCTCTCAACTCTGTTGGGCATCGACGCAATGTTGGTTGCCGAAGCCATCCGTGCAGGTGTTGCCATGGAGGTTATTTAAGTGAAATTCATGGCCTAACGCCATCAGCTCGTCTATTTTCTATGTCCACCTGGGTAGCTCTCCAAGTTCATTCTTATACCGTTGCTTTGATGCCCAATAGAACATTATTTAACGAGACAATCCATCTTCAGTCGAACAGTAAAATTGTGAAATAATCTCCCTGCGATTGTCTTCCCTGGCAGTTTTGAGCTGTGCAAATTTAAACAATTTTTCACCGACACTATTCTATTATCTCACCCTACTCTAAATATCATCCTTCTTCTTCCATACTAACACAAAGCTTTAGCATTTAAAAGAGCCTCGGTTCAGTTTCAAAAAAAATGAAATCCCTTATAGCTGATTCCTTTTCGATAGCGGCGAAAGCAACAGTTGCATCTCTCTTGGTTTGGCCGATAATATCAATATCATTAGGAAATGCAATGAGCTAGATACCTTTGTAGAATATGGTGCCATTGCAATGTACACGATAATATTATAATTGGAAGAGGTCGTATGACACCAGGTCGCCTTGTCTGAAACCTCGTTCAGTATTAAAAGTTTTTAAGAGGTAATTTTCTATCTTGACGGAGCAACTTGTATTGTTCAACGTCATTCTGCAGAGACCGAACTCAGTCATTGTTGCGAATAAGCAATCCCGAATGGGGCAATCGAATACAGTTTTGTAATCAATAAACTGATGGTAGGTGCGTGTCAATTTAATTTTCGTGGGTTTTCTCCAGAATTTGGCGCAGTGTTAAAATCTAGTCTATAGTGAACTTTGAATTTTTTAGACAATACGCATTATCTCTGAAAATAAAGTGTGGTAAAATTTAAAGGGCCGATGTTGAACGTAAACCACACCTTAACGTCAAGTTTTTTCAGCATTTCATTTGACATTTCTCAATTTCAGACTAATTCAATTTGAATTATGAAAAGATATTCAGTATGAAAATGGGCATTCAAATCAAAATGCATATCGTGTACTTCGTGATTTAATCGGTCAATTTCGTCAAATCGTCCAAATGTGCGTACAATCGGAAAAATCGTGCAAAAATTTGAACAAACCGGGTCTGTAGGAGATGTGAAAACACCAGTGCATGCTCGTACGGCTCGTACTGCAGAAAATATTGCTGCTGTTCGCGATAGTGTGGCTGATGTGAACTAAAGCCTCTTGACCATTTCAAGCATCGTCAATGGTCAGAATGGTAGCAAGAAATGGCACCAGTGGATGATCGCTTTTCGAAAAAAAATCATCTTCAGTGATGAGGCACATTTTCACCTCAGTGGGTTCGTCAATAATGATATTCATGAATGATAATCCAAGAGTGGTTGTAAAAAAACTAATGACAAAGAGTGACTGTTTGGTGCAGTTTATGGACTGGCGGCATCATTGGGCCGTATTTATTCCAATATGATGCCGGTCAGGCAGCTACTGTGCACGGTTAAAAATTTTGGACTAGTTTTTAATCCAAACTTTGGTTTAAAGGAATTTTTAATCCAAAAAGTACTATTTTTTATTCCACACTTAAGTTGAATTTGTTTTTAATCCAAAAAAGTTTAAGTTTAAGACTATTTTTGGACTACAAATTTACATTAAGGTAGTATTTTTAGGAAAAATTATTTTTGTTATCTAAGATTGAAAACTACTACTGCTACGAAATTTACGCTAAATATAATAGTTAATGTTGTTAAAGCATCCGAAGTTTATTTTTTAATTAAATGAAACAAATTGTTTCTTAAAATCTGAAAAAAATATTATTATATTCATTATTACATTGAGCAGTGTTTTATAATACATAATAAGGGTATTCATGCAAAGCGGCAAGCTTGTATTTTGGGCAATTAGTTATTTTTATCAGTCGATTGTGCATTTGGAGAGATATGTCAGCTGTTAACTTGTTAACAGTCAACTTTCAGCATACATATAAACAGCTGATTGCTGGTTTGTGATATATCTGGTTTGTGTAACCGGTTCTCCATACATTTCATTTATAAGGCTGATAAACTTATACGGTTTATATCATTTATAAGGGCATTGCCCATTTGCATGAATACCCTTAATGTATATATAGTGAAGTTTATGGCAATATAATAATATGTTCACACGAAGGCCTTTTGGCTGAAAAGCCAACGAAAAGCAGCTCTTTATTTTACAGTTCTTCTATGGCGAAAAGGTGAATATTATGTAGCTTTTCAGCCATTGGCACGGACGCGACATTCGCACGGTTTTAATTACTCGAAAAACAACAAAGAAACAAAAAGAACCGATATGTATTTTAAGTGTTCTAACGCGATGAAAGAGTGCTACATTTTATAAAAATATTGTCAAGATTTAGTACAAATTAGTTCAAAGTACGCGACAAAAAAAATAAGTTTTTTTAAGCTCGTATAGAAATATGCAAAATTTTGCATAAATTAAGTTTAAGATATAATATATATATATATGCTTATGGAGGTCAAAGGATAACTTTTCTTCGTAGGCTTATGAAATAAGAGAATTATCTCTTACCTTTTTTTCTCACGAGTTCTCACCTTTGTGGATTAAAAAGTAATCCTTTTATATTTTTAACTTTTTTGGACTAAAATCTAATCCTTTTTGGATTATAATATTTTATACTTTCTGCGGATTAAAAATTATTTCTTTTTGGATTAAAAAATTTTAAACTTTTTGCGGATTAAAAATAAGTCCTTTTTGGATTGGAAAATTTAAAACTTTTCATTGGATTAAAAAGTAATCTATTTTTGGTCGTGTCCTATATGTAATCCAAAAAAGATTAAAATTTAGCCCAAGATTTTTAACCGTGTGAATGGTGTTCGCTATCGTGAGATGAGAACGAACTTTTTCAACAGGACGGTGCCACTTGCCACACAGCTAACGAAACAATGGCTCTTTTGCGCGACAAATTCAATGGCCGTGTTATCTCACGTGATGGTGATGTCAATTGACCGCCAAGATCATGTAATTTGACACCGTTGGACTTCTTTCTTTGGGGTTATTTGAAAGAAAAGTTGTGAAACGATAAGCCAGCAACAATTCAAGAACTAAAGGATGAAATAATTCGGCACATTAACGGCATAGAACTTAAATAATGCCTCAGCGTCATTGAAAATTTGGACCATCGGCTGGAGGTGTGCCACCGAGATCTCGGCGGCCGTTTGGCCGATATTTTGCGCCATACATAACTGAACCACACCAATATTATCATAATAATAAGAAATGACAATAATTTCCCAAATAATTTACGTTTTATTCAAAATCAACATCGGCCCTTAAAATTTAATTTCCTTTTATATACACCAGCCTTATACAATAAAGTGGATTTTTTATTTTATTCACTTTTCAAATAGATTTAGCAAAAATTAAGAACACAACACAAAAACCAAAAAGGCACATTTCATGAAGCCAAAAAAAAACTTGTACACTCTTCATATAACGCAGGGACCTTACCATATCTTCATATTAGGGTGAGATGCCATTATCAAATCTCATTTTTTTCTCGTTTTTTCCATTTGTAGACGCCACTTATAGTTTGTTTGTAGTATTTTAAAAGTATACGTGCAAGTTTAAACGTAAGAAAAGAATGACTTGAATTCAAAGCCATCTTCAAAAGAAATGAAGAAATTAATTATAAAACTTTGGGGGAAAGAAGAAGAGATTGTGGAATATTGGTGAAACGGTAAAAAACTCGCACTCTACGGTTTAATATATTATTGATATGTGAAAGAAAAATGGATTCTTAAGTAGAACAACTGGAAGTGGAAATCAAAAACAAAATACATCTCTTTTAATACAAAAGAAAATGGGACGAAAAATGGGATCAACGAAAATCCGAAAAAATCTACAGTAAATGTAGCAAAATAGTTAAATAAAAACGGTAATGTACATGTACATTAGGGTGTCCCAAAAATAATTTTTTTTTCGAGTTTCATAGTTGCTCAGCCTTTGTTTGAATGCTTATACTGTCAAGTATTTTTGAGAATTTTTTCAGATTTTTTGGAGGACGTTTAGAGGTCGCGCTAATCTGATTTTCCGTAAAAATCAGGTTTTTCTGAGATTTTTCGAATTTCAATCATAAGTTGATCAATAACAAACATTTTGTTTGTATTCGAGTCATCACTTTGAAAGAAAAATGTCCACACTTTAATTTACCGTACATAAATTAGAAGTTTTGGCTTTTTGTTTTGTAATTTGGATGTGATACATTCAATTTTTTCGTGAAATTTTCGTAATTTTTTTTAAAAATGCTTCATAACTTTTCAAAATTCTATGAAAACAAATTAAAGTAAAGATGCAGTTTGAAAAATAGTAAAATTCTTAGCAATTTTAAAAAACGATACTTGATTTTACTCTTGCCGTTCCAGAGTTATAGCCATTAAAGCTGTGTTGCCATTGGTTGAAAATAAAATAATATATAAGTTTTATAAGTTAAATCAAGTATTGTTTTTTAAATTGCTTAGAATTTTACCATACTTCAAACTGCATCATTACTTTAATATATTTTGATAGAATTTTTAAAAGTTATTAAGCGTTTTTAAAAAAAATTACGAAAATTTCACGAAAAAATTGAATGTACCACATCCAGATTAAAAAAAAAAGCCAAAACTTCTAATTTATGTATGGTAAAGTAAAGTTTGGACATTTTTCTTTCAAAATGATGACTCGAACACTAACAAGATATCTGTATTGACCAACTTATGATTGAAATTCGAAAAATCTCAGAAAAACCTGATTTTTACGGAAAATCCGATTAGCGCGCCCTCTAAACGTCCTCGAAAAAATCTGAAAAAATTCTCAAAAATACTTAACAGTATAAGCATTCAAACAAAGGTTGAGCAAAAAAATTTTTTATTTTTTGGGACACACTAATGTACATCCACAAATACTACGAAATTTTTTGCATTCGGAAGGCTTAAGACGTTTTACACCCTAAAACAAGCCACTGTTATCAGCACAAAATATTAAGAAGCGGTTGGAGTAAGCCAAAAGAGCAAGTTAGGAAGCCAGTACAGTTTTGGAACTAAGTGAAATTTACAGATGAGTCAAAATTCAATTAATTTGGATCCGATGGAGGAGGTTTTGTGTGAGGAAAGACATTCACAGCAATGAATCCCAAAAATGTTAATAAACCCGTCAAATACGGCGGCTGCAGTGTTATGGTATGGGGTGCGCTAGGAACTAATGAGGTTAGAAACTTTCAGTTTGTTGATAAATAAATTTGATAATTTAAATATTTTAAGGGAAAATTTGTTGCAAAAAGTCGCAAAATTGGAAATTACCGACAATTTAACTTTGTTCACGATAACGATCCAAAGCATTCCTTGCTTGTCCTTAAAGATTGGCTTCTGTACAACTGCAAAAAAGTGCTACCCCATCCGCCCCAAAGTCCATATTTAAGCCCAATTGATCATTTGTGGGCTCATATAGAAAAACCTAAGAGAAAAACCCGTTAAAAACACAAAAAGGCTAAAAAATGCACTCCAAACATTTCGGCGACAATTACCCCTGACATCACACAAAGTTTGTCTCTATCAATGCCAAAAAGGTTACAAGCAAGCCGTTATAACAGCTAAAGACCAACACAAAAAATATTAGTTTTAAAACAGAATGCCGTAAACATATTGTTTTTTTAAGAATTTTTATACCCCCACGCGATATTTGTCATAATTTTAATTTTACATAAAAATCTAAATCAAATTTCGTGATTAATTTTGTCACGACATGTGTAACGTCCATAAAGAGGCATGGTAGGTATAGAAAAGTATATATACATATTCTTGCTCAGCATCACCACCTGAGTTGATTTAGCCATGTCAATCTGTCTGTCTGTTCATCTGTCTGTGGACATTATTACAGCCGTAATGTTGAAGCTATCGCGTTGAAATTTGATATATAGTAAGCATTTTTCTGAAAACCTAAAATTAAGTTCAAGAATGAGCTAAATCGGATGAAAACCACGCCTACATCCCATACAACCCCAATAATGAAAACTCCATAAAGACGCAAATATTTAAGATACAAAATTTAAATTCGGTATTTGTGTAATCAACCAAAGTCAAACTAGATATTTATGCATTTTATGTAAAAATTAAGACATCCACCCACGAACACGCCCACCTCCCATTCATTAACTTCAGTGTACTGCATCTTTTTAGCGCTGTGGAGCACTATTTAACGAAAGATGTTAAATTACAGCTTGAAATCTCAGCTAAAAGTAAAAACAAATTCAGCTGCTCCCCAATCAGCCAAACAAGCTTGGAATAAGCTTTAAACAAGCTTACAAACGTAAGCCTCAAGCTTGTATAAAGCTTTCATTTACTATTGTAGAACGCTTACATGTAATTGTAGGATAAACGAAAGTGAACCCTTGGAATAATATTCCTTACTTCAAGCTTAATCCAAGTGTTGTTTTTACAATTGGATATAAGTGTTTTAATAAGCTTTTTCCAAGAGTGCTACATTCAACAAATTAATTAGCACTCGCGAACAATTTTTATTCAGTGGCTCAGTTGGTAAGACACTGGTTATTTGATTTGTTGTGATTTGGACATCCAAGGTTCAATTCCTAACCGGAACATTTTTATTTATTTTGTATGTTCGTTTGTTAAAATTGAAGCATATATTTATATGAAAAATTGCATGCCTTCAAAAATTGTTGTGTTTGCTACCCCAGGGATCGAACCACCGTATATGAGTCGGACACTCTAACAGCTTGCCGTAAGCCTTATGGCTGCTGAGCATGATGTATGTATACATGAGAGCATCACAACTTTGAACAGTTGTAAAACTATTACCGTTGCCAGCGTTTTCTAAGTATGATTGCAAAACACTTACTTAATGCAAGCCTTTCCAAGTATTATTGTATATCGCTTGCTTTTTGTGTTGTACGCAATAGTTATACAAAGGAACTTGCGAATTTATTACCTGGGCAAGAGTTTTTCAAGCGTGCTTGGATAGAGCTTGCTTTTTGTATTGCATGTAAGCTTAATCCAAGCACTATTTCTAAATGGCTGATTGGGTCCTAACTGCTCCTTTCCAAAAAAAAAAGTATGATAATGATGTTAAAAAATTATTATAAGACTATGCTTAAATTACTTTTTCATGTTTTTCTATTTTTTTTTTCTATGGGAGGTGGGCGTAAAAGTGGGCGGATCAGGTATATATTTTCAGGAGCCCATTCTACAATAATAATATTTATTTTTTGTGAAAATTGTGTTGATGCATTAAAATCAAAGGAATTAGCCACTTTTTCAATACAAGTTATATGGAAAGTGGCCGTAAAAGTGGGCAGATATTTTTAAATTTTCACAAAAATGATTCTGAGTATTTAAAAATGCTATGTGCCAAAAAACAATGCCGTAGGTCAAAATTTAATTTTCACTTTGTATGGGAGGTGGGCGTAAAAGTCAGCGGATCATTTTAATTTTTCAATTTTCTACTTGATTCAAACAAAAACTGCATGTGTGCCAAGTTTCATTGTCCTTCGACAACTTCTTCTATTTTTAGCCGCTCGTTCTATAAAGTTCAACCAATGTGCGCCCCCTCCCATACAACCCCAAATTGAAAACTTTATTAATGAGGCTTGTATTTGCTTTGCAGGAAAATAATTTTATATTAATGTATTATAGACGTCATTAAAATAGTATTTTTTTTTTAAGTCTCATAAAAAAAGAGCTACAATTAAAGATTTTATAGCTCTTAAGACCATTACGAATCGGCCGTGAGGGTATTTTAACTTCGGCCTAGTCGAAGATATACCTTACACGTTTTTTTTTAATATGAGACTTCGATAGTAAGCTAAGGATGTGTGCTTCTTTAAAAGGTTTTGTTGTTTTGTAATTGTATGATTAGAAACTCTCATTAATAGAAGAAAAACTTTAAAATCTATTCCGAAACAAAAGTGAAGTGGACATATAAATTTACGACTTAAAGCTTAATTCGTTACACCCGTGATAATCCATTTAACATTGTTGAAGAACCTTTTTTGTCTTTTCCAACAACCATGATTTCGAAAATTTGTTACACATATGGAAAGACAACAATAAAAGACATTAATTTTGACTGAGCACTAGACTGGCCCTTGCTTGTATGGGAAAAATTTTTATTTCGAAAAGTAAAGTACTGCGCCTCTTAATTTGTGAGGTTTGATGTAAAAAACTATGTCAAGAAATTTCAGCTCGATACCTTGATGCCTAAACGTGCCTAGTTTATGCATTTTCATGCATTTTTTTTTTAAACTTTGTCAATTATATTTTGTTTTAAAGTAAAAGGTGGGCTTAAAAATATCATCTGATTGTATACATAAGTAATACTGTCCGAAAACCATTATTGGCGGGAGAACAAAATGAGTATTTTGAAATTCGCGGAAATTGCAAGTATATACATTTCGGCATGCCAAGAAAGCTTTTGAAATGTGTCATTTGCGGTCTATTACTCAAAGTGTGAGCAGTGAACATTATAAAGTGTTAAATAAATAAATAAAAAATAATTATGACTTCTCAAACAAAACGTAGTAGTCTTCAAATATTTTTAGTTGGTCTTTGTGAACCTAATATCTTCGGTTCCAAACTGTCATCTACAAAACAAGTGCTACAATTATTCTTTTATCAATTGCGCGTAGAACATAAGAATGTTATGAGCAGTTTAAAATATACAATACGGTGTGACGCTCGAATTTTGGAGAAAAGCAAACATTCCTAATTTGCATGAAAAGCTAAAAAAATATTATGAGAAATGGAGAAGTTTGCAAAAAAATATGAAAACTCCATATAAAAAGTGTCGTGAAAATGAAAAAGCATTCCTTGATGAAATAGAGAACTTTATATTCGACATTGCAGCTTCAAATGCTCTTCAAATTATGAAAATAAAAGAGGACATTGATTTTGTCCAGGTGCAATGTGTGGCGTTGACAGAGTTTAAGCAACCAAAGAACAACGCAAAGAGAAACGTTTAATAGAAGAGAAAAAACGCCATAAAAAGCAATTCATCCAATGTATTTTATATTTACATAACCTTAAATGCAAACAATTCACTATATACTTTTTTAGCTGCTTCTTCTATGAGTGTTGCAGATAACGTGAAGGCAGAAGAAGATACGGATAGTTCACTGAGCAATGAACTTTCTTCTGTAATGGAAGATGCAGATTCTATACCACGTAATCAAAGTCTGGCCGTTAACAGTTCTGTGCATAGAGGAAAAGTGCACTTCATTGATGATAGGATGATTGCGAGCATGGACAAATGCAAGCTTTCTTCAAGAGACGCCATGCATTTTATTACTGCAACTGTTGGAGCAATCTTAAACAAAATGCAAGAAGTGCAACCGGAATCATCGATGAAGTTGGAAGACTTTGTGCTAAATAGAACAACAATTCACCGAATGAGAAAGGACTATCGGCGAAGACAAGCTCAGCTTATTATTGATACATTTAGTGTAAATATATTATTTAATTATTTTTTTTATATATCGTTAAGAAGCCCTTTCTCTAGATTCCAGAGGTATTTGTTCTTCACTGGGATGGCAAATTACTTCCTGAATTTAAAGGCAATGATAAGCAAGATCGTTTAGCCATCGTTGTTACAGGCAAAAACACAGAAAAACTGCTTGGTATACCAGTAATAGCACGTTCAACTGGAGAGCACATTGCAGAAGCAACTTTTAATTTTCTTCAGAAATGGAGCCTAGATTCTTTAGTTGAAATTGTTGCTTTTGACACAACTGCTGCAAACACAGGATTGAATAATGGCGCTGCCTTTTTGTTGGAAAAAAAAATTGGGGCGCAGTTTGCTTATTTTTTCCATGTCGGCACCATATAAGCGAGCTATTAATTAAAGCTGTCTTTGAATTGAATTTTGGCAAATCATCAGGTCCAGACGTCTCGCTGTTTAACCGATTTTCGAAAACTTGGAAAAATTTAAAGACATCAAGCTTTAAGAGTGGGATAGCAGATGAAGAAGTTCAAAAGACTTTAACATCTTCTAAAGTAGAGGACTTGAAAAACTTTTGTCTCAATGCACTTAATTCAAAATATCTGCGAGCAGACTATAAGGAGCTCTTGCAACTATCATTACTTTTTATTGGAGCAAATGTACCCAACTTCACGCAATTTCGAAAACCTAGCGCAACTTCACATGCAAGATTTATGTCTAAGTGCCTTTATTCCCTCAAAATTTTTATGCTCCGTGAGAGGTTTGAACTCACAACATCGGAATTAAGCAGCCTTCGCAGTATTTGCTTGTTTTTGGCGATTATTTATGTACCATATTGGTTTCAGTGTATGAATACTGTTAACGCTCCAAGGATAGATCTCACACTGGTTCAAAATACATATTTTTATTTTGATAAAAATGTTTCCTGTACACTGTTGTCAAAAATAAGAAATCATTTGTGGTATTTGGCAGAGGAAGCAGTTGGATTCTCATTTTTCGATGATGAAATACCGTTAGACGTGAAGAAAAAATGGTATTGGCACTCGATATCGGTTCTGAACCAGAAGTTGACGAAAATGAGGAAGTTCCAAAAAGAGTGGCGGCAACGTTGGCGGAAATGGAACAATTTAGCAAAAAAGACATGAGTGACTTTGTTTCTCCGAGAACCATTCGGCTTTTCAATCGTTTGTCACTAGAAACAAAGTTTTTAAAAACGGATCCTTCAACTTGGCCTGAAAGGGATGACTTTTGTGCCGCCAAAAACATTTGTATGAATTTGAATGTTGTGAACGATGCGGCTGAAAGAGCATTGAAATTAATGTTAGATTTTAATCTTACTCTAACCCAGGATGAAGACAACAAGCAATTTTTACTACACACACTCACACTAAATCCTCGCTCATTTCAGCACGTATTTAAGAACGTTTTTTCTCGCGCCACAGATGTTTTTCATACAAAAAGATTACATACAAACCATCAAGTTTGTGTACATTTAAGCACTTGTTTTATTTATACAATCAAACTATAGTTTAAGTTAATTTTTTACCTTAAATTAAAACATAATTGAAAAAATTTGAAAAAAATGCTAGAAAACGTTTTATTTTGAATATGGGGATACTTTGGGCGCCACTAGGCACGTTTAGGCATCAAGATATCGAGCTGAAATTTTTTGACACAATTTTTTACATCAAACCTCACAAATTAAGAGGCGCAGAACTTTATTTTTCGAAAAAAAAAATGTTTAAGGCCAGTCTACTGAGCACTTTGAATACCTCCTATGCTTAAATATTGATATTTAAAAGAGTTCAAATGTTGCACCCGTCATCGTGGAATGTTATGTACATATTAATATTCATAAATCTTCACCATTATTAAAATTTTTTTAATTTGATTCTGAGTCTCATTTATTTTAATAATGCTTGGGGTTAAAATTTCAAGAATTTGTCATTAAACATCGTTTAATATGAAAATTTTAGGGTTATTAAAAACACCGGTTTTTACATTTTGTCAATTATTTGACGATGCTAGTACTATTGCATTCAAGAATAATGTTTATGCAATGTTTTCTTCGAAAAGCATATATTTACTTTTTAAAATATGCACAACATCGCTTGATTTAAACTGAAAATATGACAATAATTTAGAAAATATATAGAAAAAAATAAAATTTCGCCTCGATAGTTGAGTGATAAACGTGCTTAACTCAAACCCTAAGATACCGGGTTCAAATCCCGATCAGATATGATCTTACGCTTAAACATTTCTTCAATTCCGCTCGCATTTCTTTCCAACTGAAATTTAGAATTCATCGATGTTCAGCTTTATTCGACTCTTAATTTTTATTTAAAATGACAGATCTTTTTGCACCTTTAACTTTTAAACTTTGGCTTTTTAAAAACCTAATTCTGGCTGAAGCTCTTTTACACCTACCTAAAATTGCAATCAGTTATTTAAGTATTTGCAAAAATTAATAAAATAGAAAAACTCTTCAAATCATATCCAGCTGATTTAACTATTTTCACATACAATTCTAATTACACTTTGGTCCAAGTTAATGTAAACATAAACAAAGTTTAACAACCTCTCACACCACTCTGCCGCTATCAGCGTATAACGCTTCAGCTATGAACAACATAAGTACCATAATTCTTTGAGAAAATAAAATGTAGATAATGTTGACTGCTGATCCAACAATAATAAAGCTAATGGAAAATTATGACATCTCTAATGATGCAATGACATCAGGGCGCTTTGGGGGGCTAACAAGAGTGCAGTCGACACTAGGCAAGCTCCACCAGCTCTTGGACCAACTCAATGAAATCCATAGAAATGCATATGTGTAAATAAACAGCAAACAGTTATAGAAGAGGGGAGCTTAATGATGTACGTAATTGCATTTCATAACTTGCTATGGAGTGGGAGTGGGAGTGGGGCTATGGTACAGAGGAAAATGAAACTGAAAATGAAGATAAAGTAAGGGTAACCCGTATCTATAATTGTTATGTTACTCCGACATAGCCATAAAAATCCTCCAAAAATGACATTAGGGTGGTTTGTTTTTTTTCTCTTCTTGTTATGATGGGTGGGGGCATTCATGGCAACTTTCACTTTTATGAACAAATTAATATTTCGACTTCATACGTACGCGTGTTTTAAAGAAGTAATAAAAGCGGATTTCTGCGGGATTAGGTGAGTGATGACGGTTGATATGCTGCATACGTTTTTCTCAACAACCTCACGGAAGTCAGCCTCACGTTGGCACGTAAGACATAGACTCTAATTAGAGCAAAGCCGGATTAACTCACAACAACGCAGTCGTACTTAAAATGGTTGACAATGACATGCTCCAAAATGCACTCAAGGGAGAAAGGGTCGCATGATGAGTTCTAAGCTCTATTTTGGGGTTGGTATTTATACAGCCACAGCACACAGTCCTAGCAAGATGACGTAAAAAAGCTGCAAATCTATGTATTGCTAGTTTTTAGAACGAGCAGCTTTACGTTATTCGAAATAGCTTCATGTCGAATTGCCGGCGTTCATATCTTTTTGAGTGTATAGGTGGGTGTGTTGGTTTGGGTTACAGCATGCAGCCTGTTTGGCTTTTTGCCTGTCTGATAAGTTTTAATCCTTTTTTAAGCTTTGCTATGATAAATTTATTTATTATCACTGTCATAAACTTGAGGTGAATCATATACATTTTATTATGGCCTCGTCTACAAAGAGCTTTAATCTGCATTTTAATAAGGTTTCACTTAAAATAAAGAGCATTTATTTAGCTTACGGGCATTTAAAGTGTTTTTATAAAACAATTAAATTATATTGTCAAATTTTAATGGTTGAAATTCTGAGCAGTCAGACAAAAGAAAGTTTATATTAAAATTTTCGTTATAAAATATGAGCTGAAGAGGAAACAAAACACTTTTAATAAGAACATATAAGAAAATTTATTGAAGGCATAAGCATTTAAAAAATATTTAATCAGTATAATTAAATGGAAAATAATGTCTGCCAGTTGGCAGTTTTGGTCAGTATATTAAGTAAATAAATAAATAAATAAATAAATAGAAATGCTTCATTTCTTTAAAAATTTTATATTATTCCGATTTTACATATTTTTAAATAAAGTAGTCGTTGTAGTTTAAAACAAATTGGTCTGTTTTATGATAGGCTAATAACAGACCCACAAAACGGCTTTTAAAAATTCAAGAAGAATTTTGTGTTAATTCATTGTTAATAATTCGTTATTGGTACAAAAACGCCCATGTAAAAAAACAAAAATCAGTTAGTGAACATATAAAAACGTTCGTAAATCTATCGTACACAAAATTCCTGAATACGAACACTGCCTTTGAGAATTACTTTAAGAATTTAGTGTATTGTTTGTGTATGTTTTTGTATGAAGAGTGCTACAACAATTAAACAAAAAAAATCCCCACTACAAATTATTGGATCGTGGCAGCGAAATGTCCTGGTGTTTCTGTTCATCAGCTGAGTGCACTCATTTATGAGTCTATTTATAAATCAATGCCGTCTTCATGCAACTGTACATGATCGATCGAACGTGACCGATTTGAACCCCGCCTCCCGTTCATGACTTTTTGTAGTACTCTTCATAAACACCTTCACCTCCCTGAAATAAAGAAATTGATTGGTTAAAACATTTTACTTTGACTATTCTGTGTCGACAAGGAATAACCGCTAAAGTCGAGTTAGGACAAACTGAGGTACTTACTTTCATTGCGATTTTTCGCAACACTAGTACGCAACACTAGTTTTCTAAAAACACTAGTACGCACATTTTTATGGTTGTAACTTGAAAATTAAATGTTTGAGGTCATCAAATATAAACAGCAAAAGTCAGAGTGCCCCTACATTAGGTAGCAATTTTCAATTTTAAAATTTAGCTGTTATTCCTTGTCGACACAGTATTATCTGTACTTGTTGAAACCTTAAAAACATTTTTCTTGAAAAAACGTTTTTTGATAGGCCGAGCGTTTTAAAAAATTGAATCGAGTCGATTGGGCTGCAATTTTAATACGTTATTCATCATGACAATGTCAATCACAGGTTTATTTTAAAGCATTATTTTAAATCATATAAATAATGTTAAAAGTCCTACTTTCTAAAGTAAAGAAGTTTAAATCTACTTCCTGACAGAATGTCAAGTCTATAGGACAAAAATCTATTATAATGTGTTTTCAGATAACTTCAAGTGCGCAAATTCCACGGGCCAGTCACATGCCTTCTTTTATAAAGCCTTTTTTTATTTAAAAAGTTATTCATGAAATAATTTCCAAAAATTAGCCCGGAACTACCGGGAAGAATATCATCAATAAAACTTATTCTATATTTTATCCAAGAGTCAGTACTCTCAATTTCTGGAATTGAGGAAGCTGGAAGCTTTGTTAAGGATTCTTTGAAATCGAATTCTTTAAAGGATTCTATGTCGATTCATACAGCTGTATCTTTATATCGATTGCAAGGAAATTAACCTGGTCTTTAAGAGAGTATCCGTAAGTCTGCGCCCGAACTCACTTATGACTAGGGTTGCCAACTCTGAAAAGTTCAAAATTGGGACGGAGCCATCAAAAATGCGGGACTTGGCTGAAAAATGCGGGACAACATTAGAATTTTTTATTTTATTTAATATTTCCTTTTATTCTTTGAGAAATAAAGGGTATCAACGATGCACCATCGCTTGGTTCCTTGATATTGTTTAGATCTCTTTCCAACTCTTGCCCAATTCATGAAAAAACCAAAAAATAAATGCAAATCGTTTTGATAAATAAAATATATGAAAAATAAATTATATAGCCTGTTTTAAAAGAGAAGAACATTTTCGCGCATGTTTGAGGATAAGATAATAATTTGGAGAGTGTTCTTCATTCTGATTGGTCGACATTAAAAATTAAATTCAATATCCTCTGAGCAAAAAAATAAATGAAAAAATGAATGTATATTCCTGAATTTTGTTGATCATCGCAACTGCGCTGCGGAAGTACTGAATTTTATTTTTCAAAATCAACCAATCACAATTAAAAAAAAAATTTGCGTAAAAAAATATTTTGTCGTCTGTAATTTCACTTCACAATTTTTTCTTGGAAAATAATTTATTTTTTATGTAATTTTTATTTTATTTCTCTCTCAAGATGCAGGTTGCTGCAGGCCATTGGTGCAACACCGTACTTGTGCGGTCATTTGTTCTAAATGTTTGCGCATTAATATATTAAGAAAAACAGTAAAAAATATTCAAAAACAGCATAAAGTTCAGCGAACAGAACAAAAAGAGCAGGAAACTACGCTATACAAAATTTTCTAGCTTTAGAAATAATTTCTCCCTGCGCATCGAAAAATGAAACTAAAAAATGTTCTTCTCTTTTTTTTTTAACGAGCTATTAATTTATTTTGATAATAAAATTAAACGGTTTAGGAAACTGTGTTTCATATCGAATTGGAAATTTAGATACAAACAATCTTAAGTTCTCAAATGCGGGACAAAAGGTGTCCCTCAAGGGGTCGTCGCGGGACGCTAAAAAATTAGCTGAAATGCGGGACGTCCCGCGAAATCCAGGACAGTTGGGAACCCTTCTTATGACAATTCACGTTTATAAAGTTAAATTCAAGACACAGCTCACTGGTTCCTCCCATACGCACAAAAAATAAAAAAAATCTATGTTTATATTTTGGTCTTATAGCTAAATAAATAGTCGCATATGCCATAAAATTTATGTATTTTGAGTTTGTTTTAATTATTTCTAACGGAACTTGCACAGAATCAGATCGTTGACAGAAATAAAAAAAAAGGAAAACAACGTGTAGTTTCAACTGCGTAAGTTTAATTTATAACAGTGCCTAAAGAAAACAAGTAGAGAAAGTCTAAAGTCGGTCTAGGCCGACTATGAAATACCCTAAATCCACTTTTCAAAAACACAAAAAATTTTGCAAATATTTTTGTAAATGGGCGTTTCCGTGGGCGGATGAAGCCTATATTTTGTATGCATTTAATTGTTGATGTAAAATTTACACATACCAAGTTTTATTCCTGTAGCTCACAGTTAATGCCTTTATTGTGCTTTCGCTATGGAAGGTGGGCGAGTTCATGGACGGATTACTCCCAATTATTGAACACACCTTAGTTTTGGTATAAAATACATACATACCAAATTTAATTTCTCTATGACAAACATAACCTTATTTATTGAGTTTTAAACTTTTTGGGTTGTATGGGAGGTAGGCGTGTCCGTAAGCGGATTACGTCTATTTTTCAAAATCATCTTTGTCTTGTCATAAAAAACATATGTGCTAAATTTTAGCTCTTTAGGTTAAACACAGGCTTATTTATTGATATTATTAATTATTTATCAATTTTTGGGTTGTATGGGAGGTGGGCGTGTCCGTGAGCGCATGACGTCCATTTTTCGAAAACATCTTTGTGTTTGTATAAAACACATATATATCAAATTTTATTGTTGTAGGTTAACTATGAGCTGAGTTATTCAGTTTTAAATTTTTGCGTTGTATGGGAGGTAGGCGTGTCCGTAAGCGGATTCCAAAACTATTCAATAGTGCAGATCCTTGGGTGCATGTGACCATGTGTACCAAGTTTCATCCAATTATCTCTACTCCTTCTTCTTATCCTGTGTTTACGGACAACACACAGACGGACAGACGGACAGACGGACGAACGGACATGAATAGCTCGACTCACGAGGTGACGCTGATCAAGAATATATATACTTTTCTATACCGGACTCGCTTCGTTCTATGCGTTACAAACGTTTGTACTAAGTTAATATACTCTGACCTTTCAGGTTTAGGGTATAAAAAATATTGAAAATGAAAATTAAAGTAGAAAGTATTAGCATTATTTTCGGGTAATAACAAGTTTGTAAATTGTGCTGTTGTTTTTAGAATAACAAATTTGAATAATGAAGTGTCTTTTTGATTCAGTTTGATTGTTCTTCGTTAGATCTTTAGTAACTTTGTCAACCGAATGCAGTGACCGGATTAAAGTGTAAATGTTGATACAAGTATATAGTTTAAAATAATATTAAGTTTATGTGCAGGAATTTGCAGGTTTCTAAATAAAATTCAATAAACCAACCTAACTTTTTTGTTTTAAAGTGTATTTTGCTTGTCAAATGTGAGTATTACAGCATTGGTTATTGTAATTCATGTCAATAAACAAATGCAGTATTTGTTGTTGTTGTATAACCCCCTCTCTGTGATTCCTCAACTAATCTTATTTTTTAAAATTCGTTATCGTAGGAACGTCTCATCAATGCATATTTTCTCGTTTTCACATTTTTGAAATTTGGTGCTCCAAACATGGGTCAAATACGACGAAAGCTCATGGAGTATTCAGTACTAAAAATAAAAAGCTACAATTTTTTAACTTTCTACAGATTAAAATTACATTCAAAAAATCAGTTAAAATTTAAGGATACAATGGGCCTACCAATAGTTCAATACTTTTGTAGTTAGTGTCGGCATTTTCATGAAAAGCTTACACTTTCAAATAACTCATACCAATAAAGAAAATAATATCGACACTTGCGCTAGTATCACACTCAAAATAAGTGTCGACTCTGCCTGGTACTAAACATTGTACATAGTATAACATTGTTTCGGTTCCTGCAACCCTACTTAAACTGTTTTTGAAGTCAGTTTTCAAAATAAAAAGTTTTAAAAATAAAATTTTTGCCAATATGATAAAAAAAAATAATAATAAAGTCTATTACGATTATTCGCACAGCTAATTTATAAAGAAAGAAAAAAGAGTACAAGAATCGACACCAACCTTTTGAAACCTATAACGACACAGACTTAAAAAAGTTAAAAAAATATATGCATATATGATGCTAATACAAAAATGGATAATCAAAGAAACCTTAATCCGATATAAGAATCGACTAGCAGTTAGCAAAATATATTATTGGGCTTCTTCGCTCACAACTGCGCAAGCTGGACAAGCGGGGACTTCTTCTTAGTCCAGAGGATAAAGTTATCATTTTCTTGGTATGCTGCTAATGGGCTTTATGGAAAAGATGTTGTTCGAATGCTCCTTTTTACTTATTTCGCAAGTTATTTTACATTAAAAGAACTAACCAAATATTATTTATAATAATAAAAATCTATTTAAATCATTTTATCCATAAGTTTGAATCATTTGAGAATGTAAAAGTGATTAAAGTGAATAAATTTATTACTAGACTGCGGATGATATGCAATTGCATATATGTTGCATATCTTGCATATTGCAATATATTCTGCATATTGCATAAATCTTGAATTCGTTGCATACAAGTTTGATACGTTGTATATATCTTGCATATGCTGCATAAAACTTGCATATGTTGCATACAGAGCTGTAAAAGAATGCATTCAATTTGATTGCTTCTACAAAATTTTGAATCAGTGAATAACGAAATAAGAATACATTCAATGAATGCAAAATTGATTCATGAATAAAAGTTTGAATTCACAATCAATTTTTAAAAATTGATTAATTATTCATTTTTATTATTCATTTGTCGTTATTCTGAATAATGCATTCATTTTGTTATTCAAATGAATGCTATTCATAAAAAATGCTATTCACAAAGAATGCAATTCACAAAGAATCGTTATTCATTTTGCATTCATGCATTCATTTTTTATTCATTATTCATTTTTTATTTATTATTCATTTCTTATTCATTATTCATTTTTTATTCATTATTCATGTTTTATTCATTATTCATTTTTTATTCATTATTCATTTTTTATTCATTATTCATTTTTTATTCATTATTCATTTTTTATTCATTATTCATTTTTTATTCATGAGAGAACACTTTTTTCACTCAATTCACGCGAAGCTACCCAGTTGCAAATTTAAAACTGAAAATTTATTTCAATTAAAAATATAAAACAATTAGCGCAAGTCCCCGGTAATTGCGCTGTTGCACCAAACTTAAAATATACTACTTTGGTTGCAAAATTAACAGGCATGAATAAAAAATGAATGATGAATAAAAAATGAATAATGAATAAAAAATGAATAAATGAAAGCAAAATGAATAACGATTCTTTGTGAATTGCATTCTTTATGAATAGCATTCATTTGAATAAAAAAATGAATGCATTATTCTGAATAAAGAAAAATGAATAATCGAAATGAATAATAAATCAATTTTCTGAAATTGAATGTGAATTGAAAATTTTATTCATGGATCAATTTTGTTTTCAATGAATAGCATTATTTTGTCCTTATTCACTTGTACTTAGAATTCTGAATATGAATGCAAATTTTACAGCTTGCATACAACTCGCATATGCTGCATGCAATATACAACTTACATATGTTGCCTTCAAGGCTACAAGGGGGACCAAAGGTTAAAAATACCTTCATATTATCTTGATTTCAATGAGAAATCATATTAATCATATTAATTAATTATTATAACGTGCATATAACTTAAATATAACTTGCATATAAATTGCATATTGAATGAAACTGTAGGTTTCATTGAATAAAATATGTAACTTTATATAATATAGAAATATAACGGTAAGGTCCGTTGAAACATTAATATTGAGAAACCAATTTATCTACACACTGCGCTAAAAAACAACATAAAATCAAAGAAAACCACTTTGATTCAAACATTTTTCGGAACAATTTGGCACCAAACACGAAAATATTCAATTCTAAGGGTTTCCACTTCGAAAAACACACATCCAGTTTGATGTTGTTTCCATCTTAAACTAAAGTAATAAACACTTTGAAATAAAAAGCTTTCAACTTTAGCTTAACGTGGATTAGGATTTAATTCAAACAGGAATCATATTCAAATGAAATAACTTACGTCTTTATTTTAAAGATGCTATAGCTTTGATTTAAATTATTTTGTACTTTGATTCAACATTGTTACATTAATGATTCAAAGTGATCTTCACTTTGAATCAAATCCTTTATATTTTTGATATTAAATGCATACTGGGTGTTTTAATACAAATAAGTAAAACAATATTATTTTTTTTAGAAATTTTCTTTTATTGAAATATAAGAAAACATTTTTTTTATAAAATCTTAAATGATTTTTCAACATATTTTAGTTACAAAAGAAAATTATGATGTCAAAAATGTAATTATAAAAATGTAATTCTCACATAACAATGAGTATATAACTCAGTGATAATACTAAATTGAAAGCCAACACCAGATGGGCTGAACTCTCTACCTGTAATATTTCTATGCTTATCTGGCCGTTTTTTAATCTCAGGCGCTTTAGAAAGCTGCTCTCGCTGAATAGATTAGAGCTAGCCCATGATAGAATAATAAGGTAGGCGCATATTAGAGAGGAAGTGAGCTAGATGTCAAAATCAGCTGTTCGAATTTGAGTTGTTCTAATTGTTGTTGTTGCCTTTTCGTTTGACGTTTATAGCACCTCACAGCATTGTTTGTGTAAAACTACACATTTGAGCAGTCATATTAATATGAGCCTACCTTATTATTCTATCATGAGCTAGCCATTATAGTGGCAGTCATAACAGAGCACTGCCTGATAGGTAGACATGCTACCTGAACAAACCTTTTAGGGTACAACTTCTGTAGAAACTACAGAGATGAAGAGGAGGAAGAAACCTTACTACATCTTCTATGTTCCTGCACCGCGTTCGCCAAGAGATGTCATAGCAATCCGGGTTTCTACTTCTGCTATGAGCTTGATGACTTCTCAACAAGTGTCAAGCGTCTAGTTAGCTTTGTTAACAGTACAAGTGCTTCCATAGGGATTGAAGACCAAACTGATCTAAGTGAGTTGGTGGATTTATTACAAAGGCTGCCGCCCTTGCCTAACCTAACGTATCCCTCGTCTTGTAGACCTACTTCATTCGATAGGAAATTTTTTGCATAATCTTTCGGCCATACTTTGCCATACTTCGCCATACTTCGGCCATGCTTCTAGAAACTTGACTGGTGTTAGCGACTTCAAATCTCTTTGGCGAGTATCCCATCCCAATCCGAGAATTCTCTTTTCATTTCTGTTTTTTTTTGCCAATGATATAAATTCATCTATTTCAGAATAAAAGTTGTTACCACTTGTTCTTAAATATTTATATATTTGCACTTCTGTTTTTATTTTCACAAACGCACTAAATCATGTTTTGCTTGTAGCTACCACAATTTTTTTCGGAAAATTAAAATTTTTTTTATACCCCCACGCGTACTGCGTAAGGGGTATATTAATTTTGTCACGACGTGTGTAACACCCAACAGGAGGCGTGGTAGGTATGGAAAAGTATATATATTCTTGCTCAGCATTACCACCTGAGTTGATTTAGCCATGTCCGTCTGTCTGTCCGTCTGTCCGTCTGTCCGTCTGCCTGTCGACACGATTACAGCCGCAATTTTGAAGCTATCGTAATGAAATTCGATATTTAAGCTTTTTTTAAAAAAACTAAGGTCAAGTTCGAGAATGGGCTAAATCGGATGAAAACCACGCCTACCTCCCATACAACCCAAAAATTGATAACTCTACAAAGAAGCTAATATTAAAGCTACAATACTGAAATTTGGTATATGTGTTTTCTATGTCAAAACTGAGATGTTTTAGAAAAATGGGCGTCATCGACTTACTAACACGCCCACCTCCCATACAACCCAAAAATTGAAAAATCTATAAAGAGGCTAATATAAAAGTTACAAGACGAAAACTCGGTATTTGTGTATTTAATGTCAAAACTGAGGTGTGTTAATAAAATGGGCGACATTCACCCACTAACACGCCCACCTCCCATACAACCCCAAAATTTAAAAATCTATAAAGAGGCTAATATTAAAGTTATAAGACGGAAACTCGGTACTTGTGTGTTCAATGTCAAAACTGAGGTGTGTTATAAAATTGGGCGTCATTCACCCACTACCACGCCCACTTCCCATACAACCCCAAAATTTAACAATCTTTAAAGAGGCTAATATTAAAGTTACAAGATGGAAACTCGGTATTTTTGTAATTAATGTCAAAACTAAGGTGTGTTATAAAATTGGGCGTCATCCACCGATTAACACGCCCTCCTCCCATACAACCCCAAAATTGTAAAATCTATAAAGAGGCTAATATTAAAGCTATAAGACAGAAACTCGGTATTTGTGTATTCTATGTCGAAACTGAGATATGCTAGAAAAATGGGCGTCATCCACCCACTAACACGCCCACCTCCCATACAACCCCAAAATTTAAAACTTTATAAAAAGGCTTATATTTAAGCTGCAGAAAAACAATTTGATATGTATGTTTTTTAGACACATAAAAATAATAATATCTCTCAAAATCTCACACAAAAAGCACTCCAATTTAATATTCTTCCACCCTTAAGAATCGGCCGTGGGGGTATTTTAACTTCGGCCAAGTCGAAGATATCAAACCTAAACAATGTAGTTTTTCAAGGGCATTCATCATTATTTTGAATTTTATCTACTTCTAATTGAATAACAAAATGTTTTCATATTTGATTTAAAGGTTTTCAAGGTGAATTTAAAGACGATTTATTAAAAATTGAACAACGTAAAATTGACATGATATTATTCAATTTTAAGTTACGATTTTTCCCTGAGTGGCATAAACATCCACAGTCTATTTATTACTATTTCGGAATTGCTGCTTTATTCTAGCTCAAGTTCATATATTTCTCAGTAGTTTATAAACAACGGGTCTTATAGGCGAAATTGCAGCTGCTATTGCATCTAAAAGGCTTTCTTTCACCAATTTCCTACAGAGCGTACCCGATATTCAAGAAATTCTCTTTTCCACAGTATATCGGATCTATTGACTACACACAAGTCAAATTAAAAATCCTGGAAGTGAGCTTGGAGCAAGACATTGATGTCGAAAATTAGACCTCTTAACATAAAAGTAAAAACGTTATAATTTCTTTAAGGTTATTTATGATGCAGATGGCATGATATTAAATGTTAATTCGTGTTGGAGGGGATTAGCTTACGACTTCAGAATTTGGCGAATGTACAAAATAAAATAAAAATTCGAAGAATATCTGCGTGGTGGTGTTGTTATTACATCTATTACTACAACATTGATATCAACGTGCACATATAACAGCACGAAACATTGCGAAAAAAATATTTGGATAGCTGAAAAATAATTTCTGATTAATTTGTTTATTTGACTCTCAACAGCAAAGAATATTGTTGTGGCACTTTTAACACAATAAAGCTAAAATGAACCACGTTCAATTTGAAGCTGAACCAGTTGAATATGTTTTTTGTATGCTTGCTTGTTACATTAATTTTGCTCGCTCACACGTCAAAATAAACAACAACAACGAATGGATCTACAGTTGTCAAAATGACATAGTTCGTAGAAACGTCGGTGAGTAAAAAAACAATAATAAACAATAATATTGAACAACTCTATTAAGTCGGCTTTAAGTTCAGATTTTTCATTACATAAATAAATTGAGCAGCGTCAATAGATTATCGGTGAGTAGTTCCATATGGCAGCTTACATCAATAGTTGCTTCAAAACTTTTGCCATTATCAATATAGCTTTCGATGGACATGAAGAACACATATGGGCGATTCAAATGACTATAAACTTGTTCGAATACAGTCTTTGGTCTTGCTTCAGCCACAAGAGCATTGTTCTTTTGTTGGCCTCCACCTAATATGGTGGAATATTGCATGGCAGAATTATGCTACCATGAGCCTTCCTTATTATTCTGCCATAGAATATTGCATTTCCAATTAAATCGTCGGCTGCACCACAAAAGCTTTGCTTCACCTGTGTTGCACGTTTTAAACACAATAAAAACATTTTTATTCGCACCTTGAGCACATGATTGCAAAATGCAATTTGTTATTTTCAACGAAAAACGTTGAAGAGTGAGTAAAATAATTTAATTAAAAATTTTACTACATTGATATGCACACAAAATTGTAAACTAACAAAAGCAAATGTCTACTTTTTGACAAGCCGAAACCGAATGCAAAATGTCAAAAAAAAACTCACGTTGAACAGCTGTTTTTTGACATTTAGCTCACTTTCTCTCCAATATGCGCCTACCTTATTAGGTCTGTTTCCGTACGCACTTCAAGTAAAGTTCGAGTAGAGTTCGGGTAATAGAGAGTAATTTGATTATTTGTCAAAATGAGAAAATTTGTCAAAAAGTACGGAAACGCTTTCAAGTAAGTTTCGAGCACAACACCTGTTTTTTGAAAACAATAAAATTTAATTGCTGTGTTTCTGTATTTAAAACGTTTTCGTAAGCGTTGATTTGGTAATTTTAACTATTTTTATTAATTTTCTAACCAATTGCATACATTTTGTTCGCAATACAATGCAATAATTTAATTTTATCACTTTGACAATCAGCTGTTTGAAGCTCGAGATTCGTGCTCGAAGAAATTTTTCAAGTAAAGTTCGAGTAATAGAGAGCCACAAAAAGTGACATTTTGCTTGTTCTTCTTCTCTCTCGAGCTGAAAAAATTTGTACGGAAACGCTTTCGAGTAACTTCAAGTTACTTGAAGTGAGTACGGAAACAGACCTATTATTGTGCCATGCTACTAACAAAAGTGTAAGCATTTTCGCTTTGACTATTGGTAAGGCCCAATATGTTTTTTTCAAAATGCTTTTACCGTAGGAAAACACAAACAATATCCTTAACATTGCATGTGTTTTTATTGAACTTAAAGCATTTTTGTTTTTTTAAGGTTTAGGTTTACTTTTTCTGGATTTTCCGATTACTAAAAATTACAACAACAAAATTACAACAAAGTTTTCTTATGAAAAATTGATGCCATCGTGTGTGGTTTTGCAAGAGCTTTCGTTTGATACCAAATTTGTAAATGTTTCCATGAAAAAAAGCGATATTAAAGCAAAAAAACGAAATTTTCTCTGATTTTTGAACGCGAGTTTGGAAACCTAAACCATCAATTGAGCACGTATAAAAAAATACGTCGAGTTTAGTTTATTGTCTTCTATCACATATACGAAAATCATTCAAATCGGAGACTGTCACCTGGGGACCTTTCCTTGTTAGTAAATGTTATTTTAATATTTTCCATACGATATTGTCAGTTCAATCACTCTATGCCTTAAGAAACTTAGATGTAATAATTGAAAAATAACTTTATGTCGAAAAAAAAAAACATATAATGGTGATTATTTAAACGCTTGCCAACTTTAAAATGAATCAAGCCAAAGTTATTCTCACACCAGTTTTAAGAAATGTTCCCATTTTGAAATAGCATGAATGGCATTAATATGCATCAGTCTGTCGTAGACAAAAGTGGACAATATTGGCAGCAACAACAGCAACAAAAACAACAGCAGCTCCTTTCATATCTTCCAATTACCAAAGCACTGCCGTTAACCAAGAATGAGCTCGATTTTGGCCAGCAGCAACGCTTGACTTTGTAATAAAATCTATGAGGCGGAGGCGGAAAATGTTGAAAATTCAATGAGAACTTTTGTTGCCAAGGATATTGCAATTACCAAGTCTATAGTAGCAGCAGCAGGCAGCAACAAAAACTG
This sequence comes from Tetanocera ferruginea, assembly GCA_958299015.1. Lineage (NCBI taxonomy): Eukaryota > Metazoa > Arthropoda > Insecta > Diptera > Sciomyzidae > Tetanocera > Tetanocera ferruginea. The sequence goes on along the minus strand of OY282640.1, from coordinate 146,578,460 downwards.
TTGCCATTGACGCTGTCAAAAACAGAAACAGCAGCAACAACAACAACAATAGCAAATGGCATAAATGCCGTCACCAGCACTCGCCTTCATTACTCAGCAACAACGTTTAATGTCATCAACACGTAATTAAATGATTTCATTGTTTGAATTTTCAAGTCAGGTGGCAACGTTACATTTTCAATTTAAACAGCAGCAGCAGCAGCAGTGCCAGCAACAACAACAACAGCAACAAAAACGTTGACAAAAGCAGCATAAATTTCATAATTTTGTAAATTGTTGTCATTGTTGTTGAACTTCAAGTTGTTTTTGTTGTTGATTTTGTTGTTTGGTTTCGCTGCTGTTGCTGTTTTTGTTGTATTGGTTATTGTTTGTAATTTGATAAATACGCATCCGTTTAACTGTTCGCTCCTTCCGTTCGGCCATTTTGTGCTGAAATTTAATGAAATCATTTTCAATTCATTGATGTTTATCATGCGCATGTAAGTTAATGTATTTGCATATACATATGTGTGTGTGTGTTTGTGTATATGTGTTTGCCTGTTTATGTCACGTGGCTTTACTCGTGGATTTCACGTTGGTCAATCCTTCTGATTTGCTATTTAAAATTTTCACTGTTAAGTTCTGATGCTGAGTAAAATTTTCACTACTCGGTCTTAATTGTTTAAATTTAATGAATATTCACTCAATTATTTATGTGGATAATTATTCAAAATCCCCATTAAATCGAGGGATATGACCAATTTGAATAAGAAATGACTTAAACGATAATACCAAAGATTTTGCGAAGAACTTTCCTTTCGAACACCCCAAGAGAGCAAGAGCATCTGCAAAGCTGTTTTGAGCGAGTGTCAGTTTTGTCGATCGGGAGAGGGATCTGCATTGTTTTAGTTCCAAAGAAGGGTGGGAGATTACTGGAAGGGTGAGCAAAAAGAGAAGTGTGTTTTTAAATTAAAGTTTACTAAGCAGAAGAACTAACTTAATTAACTAATCTGACTGAAGAACGAATTGGCAATGGTATAGGGATGGGCTTGGAGAGCTACGCGAGTGAACCTAGTAAGAATACGAACTCGTGGCATCAGGTCATGAATTTCTCATCACACTTCCCATATTAGTACCTATACAGAAGACATAGGCATGATAGTTGAGAGAGTGAAAATGGTTACATCCCCTGTCAAATATATCGCACAACGTTATTTTTGGTTCAGAAGCTTCAAATATGATAGTGAAACTACTGCCCAAATGTGTGAACTCAAGTAGCTAAAAACCTTCGTAGAATATGGTACCATTGCGATGTACACCTGCCTTCCATAAGAAGCCCTCCATGTTGGAATAGAAGAGATCGCATTAAAGCAGGTCTCCTTGTCTGAAACTTCCTTCGGTATTAAAGGTTTCGGAAAGTTAATTTTCTCAACGGCATCTTGCAAAGTCTTATCAACTTTGCAGGTATACCGAACTCAGACACTGTTCCTAAAGGCAATCACGAATCAGGCTATCGAAGGCAGCTTTATACTTAATCAACAAAGTGTTGGTGTGTGTCGATTTGATTTTTGTTGGTTTTTTCCAAGATAAGATTAGTGTTGTGTAAGAATCTGGTCTATGGTAGACTTGCCAGGATGAAAGCTACACTGATAAGATGCAACTCGTTTTTATACGGCTACAATTTTTCACACAATACGCTCGAAACAACCTTGTACACGATGGTTGATACCTCGATTCCAACCTAAGATTCCAACCGTCGATCTTGCTTACCGCTTACCATATTATTTTGAGTTGATGCATGCACCTTATCAAGTAACTGCCGGTGGTTTTTAACAATTTAGGAGGCAAGCTGTCAGCTGTTGCTTTGTTGTTTTTGAGTCTAGTTTTTGAGGAAATTCACTCCATTATCGTTGATTGATGGTTTCGTACTGCATTTTGCAAGAGCGGAATGGTTGGCATTAGAGATGAGCGCGTGAGTGATTTTTACTCATGATCATGCGCGCTCACGATGTGATTTCGTCTAATCACGCACACTCACGCTTAAAGATAAGTTTTTTGATTACGATCACACACGATCACGATGGCATATTTTACTCACGAATACGTTTTATAGGAAGATGAATGCACATAAGTTTTTATTGAAAGTATATTTAGAGTAACTCTGGTAAAACCAGCATTCAGGAAGGAGCAGCAGCAACAGAGAGGTAGATACAGCACTATAAAAAGAATATTGATATAATTTCTCAGCTTATTATTTTTATTTAAAATTACCAAAATTGCTTCAAGTTGTCGCTGACGTTTCGTAAAATAAGTAAAGAGAGCGAAGTTAGTTGTTGTCGCCTCTTTAGAAGTTGTCAGTGTTGCATTTTGTATGCAATTGGTAGAAAAAGCGTAAGAAAAGATAATAACTAAATTTGGCACAGGTTTGAAAAATTTTGGTACACAAGTCGTGTCACGAATAAATTTAAGTCACGCACGCTCACTCACGAGAAAAATTTAATCACGCACGATCACGAATTTTTCGTGATTTTTGTATTGGTTTGCTCACGAACACGATGTGATTCGTCGTGACACGTCATGTCACGTCAAAATTCGTGACACGCGCCCATCTCTAGTTGGCATCATCGGCCGCAAGCAGCTTGGAAAAATGCTGCTTCCATAATCTGAGTGTGCACTATGTATCTGTAACCAGATCACAATTTTTAACCGACTTCAAAAAGAAGGAAGTTCTCACGTTCGTTGGTTTCTTTGTTTTAATGAATGTACATCGATTACTCCTAAAGTACTTGACCGACTGCCGTAATTTTTTGTTAACATAAAAGCTAACAAATTTAGGTGGTATTCGATAAAGGGGCGTGTCGATAAATTTCGGTGAATTGAGTGCGCGTAATTCGACAAAGCGGTGTGGCAATATTAGAAAAACTATGTATCTCGAATAAAATTGACGCTAAAGTACTGAAATTTACTGCAGAGGTAGACACAATTATACAGTTTAGTGGGCGTTAGTTGACAAAGGGGTGTGGCAATATTAGAAAAACCACTGTATCGCGAACACTTTTGACACTAGGATACTGAAATGAAGTACAGAGGTAGGCTCAATTATTACAAATAACTACCGAGGCATTGGGCGTTATTCGACTAAGGGGTGTGGCAGTGTTTGCAAAAATGGTATAATATTGACACAAGGGAATAGGTAGAATTTTTGAAAACACTATGACAAAGTGGAGTGGACGAAATTCGATAAATAGGCGCGCCACTCTTAGAAAAAAACACTATATCTCAGTCAATATTGACACTGGGGTACTGAGCACGATACAAGAGTGGGTAGAATTATAACAAAAGACGATCAATAAAGTAGCCTAGATTCCACAAAGAGGCGTGTCACTATTAGAAAAACATTGCATCACAGTTAATATTGAAACTAGGGTGAAACTAAATATTTGGTAGGTGGGTAGGTAGAATTATTAAAACATTTGGATAGATTTTAAATAGGGTGTCGTACTTTAACCCTTTTTTTCCGGTAGTGAAACGCTTGATGTTTCTATGCAACCACTAGAAATATATATAGTAGAGCAAAATTATTAAATGTGTGGTTTCACAGCGAACCACTAGGAATCAAAGGGTTAAGGGAACTATTGTATATCGTTTCATACTGTTACTAGAGAACTGAAATTTGGTACAGGGCTTGGTAGAATAAATATTAAGTATGATCAATAAAGTAAGTGGGATCCGAAAAAGGGCGTGAAACTTTAATAAAAATTGTAAAAAGGCAAAAATTTAAAATAAACTAGTAAACCTGTTGCCCGAATTTGAGCAATTCAATAAAAATTAAATGTAATAAACATTATAGACGTTTAATATATGATATTCTATTCTAGAAGCTTTTTTCCTCAAAAACCATATATTTAGTCTCAATAATAATATAAAAGATCATTATCTGAATGCTTTGACTTAAAACGTATGATCTGATACTAAATTTTTAAATTTAACTGTCAAAATACGAAGACGGACTTAGGCCCGTTAACTGATCTCAATTTTAAACAAACTTTAGCTTAAACAAAGTTTAAAATTGCTTAACCTCAGTTTAAACTTTAACGCCGATACCTCATCTCAAAAAAATCTAAGTTTAACTTGGTGAGTCAAGTTTTAATTTAAACACAGAAATTCTAGGTTTAAAAAATTTAAACTTAGATTTTCTCAAAAATTCTCTGAGAACATTGGAAATATTCTCAATAATAAACAAAAAATAAAAAAATCATACTTCAAAAAACTCAAAACAATAAAAAAAAACAAACCTACACTGAGGAAAATATGTGTTAAAATTAAATGAAATTGTGTTCATTTTAAACGAATTTGTTTTTGAAATAGAGCTTGAAACAAATTCATTTAAATTAAACACAACTGTTCTTAAAGTTAAATTTAAAACAAGGGTTTTTGTTTTTAAAACAATGTTTTTAAATAAGAAAACAAATTTAAAACAAAAATTTTTAAATTTAAAACAAATGTTTTAAAGCATAATTTTGTCGATGCCATTTTTTAATTTTTTACGAGTTTTTGATGACAGATTCGTAATCAGCGACCCTTGGGACCCTCGGAATACCGAATCACAACTCCTTTCAATGAAGTTTGCATTTTAAATATTTCAATATTGAAAAACTGAATTAGTTTTTATTTTATTTTATGTTCGATATTTTTCAATCCAATGAAAATTCAAAATTCAAAAAATGTCAAAGAAAGTTTCAAAGAAATAATGAATGAAAAAAAAATTGAAAGGAGTGAATAGTTGAAATTTAAACACAATTGTTTTAAATTTTGTTTTGTAGAAACGCAAAGGCGTTAAATTTATATTTTAAAAATTTTTGTTTAATTTTAAAGTATGTTTTTTTTCTCAGTGTATTTTAAGTTTTGAAAAAAAAAATATTCCAATGATACTGACAATTTGCATTATTTTATCAAACATTTTTGACATATTTTGATGTTCTACGTCAAAGTTGTAGAATTTTTACTACAGTGCCGCTCAAATATGTTTTTTAATCTCAGTTTAAATTTTTAAACAGAGTTTAAGTAAACTGCCGATAAAAATGAGATAAGTTACGAAAATAAGTTTAACTGAGTTTAAAATTTAAACTCTGTTTACGAAATCTGAGGTTAAGGAATTCAAACTTTGAAAATCAGTTAACTGGCCTTACACTAATATAACTATATAACTAATATAACTAAACATTATTACTATTCAAAAAATAGCTGCTTAACTTTTGAAGCTATAAAACATAACTAATTTAAATAAAAAATTAATTTAAGAAATAAATTAATAATAAGATATAATTCCAAACTTAATAAAAAATACTCCCAGAACACCTACAACATCAATTTATTTTGATGAAAAAACGCCAAAAAACACAAAAACACTTTTGATTTTGTGGAACTTTTGATTTTTAGAACTGCATTTTTCGGAAAATTGACATTTGAGGAATGCATAAAAGATAATTTTGGTGAAAAATTTTTCGTTTTGAAAAAAATTAAAATTCGATCAATTTATAAGCTCTTCTCAAACTAAAATTCAAATCGACTAATTAGCGGATTTTTGTACAAAAATGTAATTTCTGTTTTAAAAGGTTGGGAACCCCTTGAAGCGAAGACACAATTTTTAAAAGTGGTTTGCACATCTACAGCCTAAATTTAATTTAGTGACATCTGAATCGATAAAATCGGTCCATTGGTCTGGAAGGAGTTGAAGTCAAACAAAAAAAACTTAGCCTATTAATTATATAGATAGATAGGGAGGATGATTGAAACAGATTTGTGGCTATAACTTTTAATTCATTGTAGCTATAATGAAATTTTCTTCTAATGTATTGTTTTTGAAGCTTGTTGAAGATGTAAAAAATATAAGAACAACATTTTAAAAAACAAAAAATTTCGAGCAAAAAACCATAGGCCTTGTTTTTTCGATGACACATAGTATTAATTAATTTTTCTGTCAAACAAAAACAAATTGTCTTAAATAAACTATAAACAATGAAAGAAAATCAAAAATGCAAATTTTAAATTTTTTTTTATTTCTACAACAAAAACAATTTTTAATACATTTTTTGAGAAAAACATTCATTTTATTGGACTCTTTTTAAAGGCAATGATTAAAATATAAATAATAAAGTATCGGTAAAAACTTTGTTATTATTTTAAAGTCAATTAATTGCAATTAAATACAAAAAAGAAATAAATGAAATTTTTTAAAAAGTGGCAGAGATATTCGCTTACAAATATAGAACTTTAAATTTCAGACAGTTTTTTTCTCTGCCTTGGCGTTTGATAAAAATACACGTTAAGCAACTAAAGTCAATTTTAAGAAAATTCATTAAAAATACATTTGGTAAGATAATTACTGTAATTGTCAACACATTTCTAAGAAAATTGAACAAAAATTTTGAAAAACAAAAAAATTTTGAAAACCGTGAAAATTTGACTGAGTTGTTTGCTCGGAAAGTGGAACTTTTGATTTTGGAACTGCATTTTTCGGACAATTGACATTTGAGGAATGCATAAAATATAATTTTGGTGAAAAATTTTTCGTTTTGAAAAAAATTAAAATTCGATTAATTTATAAGCTCTTCTTAAACTAAATTTCAAATCGATTAAATGGCGGATTTTTGTACAAAAATTTTATTTCTGTTTTAAAAGGTTGGGAACCCCCTGAAGCGAAGTCACAATTTTTTAAAAGTGGTTTGCACATCTACAGCCTAAATTTAATTTAGTGATATCTGAATCGATAAAATTGGTCCATTGGTCTGGGAGGAGTTGAAGTCACAAAAAAAACCTAAGCCTATTAATTATATAGATTACAAACCAGAAATTAAAAAAACTATATTTTTAAGAACAAAGTTTCATATTTGAAATTTTCCTCCAGAATAATTTAACATAAAATGAATTCCCGCAAATCTATTAAAAAAAAAAAACCAAAGAGTACACAATCAGAAACGACAGGAAATTTTTTTTTAAATTATGAGCATAAATAATTTTTTTTAATTAGTTTTTAAACTTTTTCTTAAATTTATCATTTTCAGTAAAAAGGAAGAAATAAAGTCTTTTAACAAAAAAGAAACAGTTTCGATATTATCGTAAGTGTAGACGTAGAATTCCGTTCTAGTTGTAACCTCTTCTACTTTGTCTCTTTGGTCCGATTGTTTTGTTCATTTGCACGTATTTTTATTGATCTTCCAAAAATTAAAAAATAAATGAATAACACTCAATTATGGACTACTTATCGATGCCAAAATAAAGAAAAAGTTAAATAGTAAGTATGATTAAATAAGCAAGCAAAAAGAAATAATCAAAATTTCAAATTTTTTCGATCATTTTGTTAAGTTTGACAGGTTGAGTTCATTGACTTAGTTGAAAAGAAGGCGAAGCAAATGCACTTTCCATTGGTGTCACTTTCGTCTCTGCCCGATATATAGTTTGCGAGCTACAAACAGTTTAACTACTTATTTCAAATTAAAATTAAGACCCCGATTTTTAAAAAATCGTATGGTTACTATATTTCACGCTGAACACTCTCGTCTCTGTCTGATATTTAGTTTGCTAGCTAAACTTTCTGTTCGATATATAGTTTGCAAACTACACTCGCTAGTGCTAGTGGGATGTGGAATCCAAATTAATTTGCATTAAAAACAAAAATTCAAATTTTACGCCATCTATTGGCATAAAAGCATAAAAAGAAATATGATCCAACTCGTTTTTTTCATAAGAGTTAAATCTAACCGGATCACAGACCCATTCCGATAAATTTGACAGATTGAATTCATTGACTGAGTTGAAAAGAGGTTCATGAACTCGGGTTTCAAAATAGTATACTAGAACAGTAGTGCATACATAAACCCAACGCGAACTAATGCTTACAATGCTGCCAAAGCGAACCCATCAGTTCGTACAAAACGCATACAAGCATAAACAACGAAAGAAAAACAAAGAAAGCAGCAGGCACATAAGCAGCTGATGATTGATTTTCTTATATAAAAACATGCATTTTTCTTCTTATATTTTACTATTTTGTGACTTTAATATAATAGTGACAAAATCCAAAGTTAGATATTCATTCAGAGCAGGATATATCTGATATTTTAGTATATATATTATCTTTTAACGAAGAGTATTAAAGGCTGTAGGTACACCCCAAAGTATTCGCCAAAAACGTTGGGGAAAAAATCGTTCGAGTGTCACACGTAAAAATGCCCATATATTTATTTTCTATCATTCATGATAACTTATTCAAATTTTTAACGATATTTCAACAATAATTTTATCTGCGGCAGCAACGAGGCCGGGTACCAGTGAGTAATACTATAATATATGAAACTGTTTTTTCCCTCAACAACAACAATTTCAACACAATTAGCACAGCAATCAGCAAATCAGACAAAATTAATATCAAAAGCTTTAATTTACTTTGCAAGCACCTAAAAGTATGCCATGCAACTGTTTTGTAGCATAAAAGCCAGACTAGGAAGTTAGCCGGTGCAGACCGGCATAGACGGCAAACAAATAATTTTTGCATTTTGTTTGCTTCCGTTGTTTTTGTATTCATATTTTTTATTGAGACAATCAAAACTTTGTGCCATTTGCAATTTGCAACAATAAAATTTGGCGTGCCGACCTATGAGACGGGGCACGACAGCAGCATTTGAGTGCTAAAAAAAGGGTCAAGTTTCGGTTTGTTTTTGTCATAAATACAAAATGCTCATATTTACAGGAGTTGCGCGCACAATAACTGCGAATTGCGGCATTAAATATTTTATGTGCTTTATATGTATAGAAACGGAAGAAATAGGAATAAAAAGCAAAAGCAGCAGACGCAGCTGTAAAAGTCCAGACGCACAATAATTTCGATTATTGACTTAATTGCGAGTGAACTCGAATGGTGTGAGACCATAAAAAGTAGTAGAAACACTAGCACAAGCTCAGCTGGGGCGAAACAGCAAACAGCTGTCTACACACACAGTTTTTTGTCATCATAATTATTATTATTATTTTATTGCTAGGAAAATCATAAAAACGTAAACGCGCTTTAAGCATAACAAAACGGTTTTACGAGTAATTTTTACTACAGGCCAAATAAAAAGCAAAACTGCTTAAATAGCATTTCCAGCGGAATTAATTGAATTAATTGTCAATTATTTTTGGCATGCCAAAAAAAAACACAAAAAACACCATAAGAAAAAAAAAATAAGAACTTAAGAGCAAAGGAGATACGCTTTTTTATGGTTATGCATTTGAATGCAACTCAAGATAATTTGCGCAACTTTTTAATTACTTTTTACACTATGTTGCAGAAAAATGCTTTCAACTATTATTTTTATTTTGCACTATTTTATCGCTGTTTCTGCTTTCGCTGTTACTGGCAGCGCCGTGGATAACACATACCAAAGCAATTTAATTCAGCCACAAATTAAATTAATTGCTACTTTATGTCTGCTACTACTTCTGCTACTCTTTGTGTGTGCAAAAAATTGCACTAAATCTAATTATTTAAATTAGACTTTTGTGTGCGTTTGCCTTTATAGAGCTTTTTAATTTTTTGCGTCACTTGTGCAGAACAACTAAAAATTTTGTTCCCCCCTTCTTTTGTGAGTGTTTAAAATTGCAGCACAATTTTCAAAAATAAAAATAATGCTAAAAATGTACTTAAACACACTTGAAGTCAAAGTTTTGCTATTCGAATGCATGTCGAAAAAGGCATTTTGTATTAAGTGCGTGCCTTCAAGAATTAGTAGTTACCCAAAAAAGTGCAGTAAAAAATTGCATTTTTAATTATATGGCCACGTTCAAAGAACTTTTAATTGTATAAAGGAAATTTTAATTGCATAAAAGTTTAACATTGCATTTCAAATTGAAATTCTTTAATTTTATTTAATTGGGTCTTATTCCTTTTTTTGCTTTAGAGACATTAAAAATAATGCTACTTGGTAATGTTTCAGCTCCATTAAATATTAAATGCTTGATAGAATTCTAACGCCTTTCTTAGGCTGCTCTTTGCCCGTTTCTAATCGCCGAATTCACATTCATTGAATTTTTCTCTGTATTGCCATGGTTGGCTGCATTGCTTTATGCCTGTCTTGGAATATGACCAAACGTCTATGTACACTGGCAGCACTGGCCAAATAATGTTTCAATTTGTACGAAGTAATCATTTGCATCTGCGACACTTTCATTTTAAATTGATTTTCGTTTCCGTCCGTTGGTTGAGTTTTAATGGGCTTGCCATTAAAAGAGAGTAGCTGAAATAAGTGGTAACACCTTACTTAATATTGATGAAACGTTTTAAAAATTTATGCCATTTTTGGAAAAAATTCCAAACATGGGGTTGGACGAAAGTAAAAAGTTTAGGAATTTATAAAAAAGTCATTCGAGATGATATGAAATAATAACTAATATGATGAACACGATTTTATCCCATACTTGATTAAGCATTGAGTTTCAACTGGTTACTAAATTCGTCTCAATATCTTAAATTCAACCTTTTTGTTTAAATTGAACTTTTTCTCTAGGTTACATTTGCTCTTCTGATCCCAAATTAAATCGGCATTTGAACTTAAACTTAATTAAACTGCACTGAACTGAACCTGAACTGAACCTGAACTGAACCTGAACTGAACCTGAACTGAACCTGAACTGAACCTGAACTGAACCTGAACTGAACCTGAACTGAACCTGAACTGAACCTGAACTGAACCTGAACTGAACCTGAACTGAACCTGAACTGAACCTGAACTGAACCTGAACTGAACCTGAACTGAACCTGAACTGAACCTGAACTAAACCTGAACTAAACCTGAACTGAACCTGAACTGAACCTGAAATTAATCTGAACTGAACCTGAACTGAACCTGAACTGAACCTGAACTGAACCTGAACTGAACCTGAACTGAACCTGAACTGAACCTGAACTGAACCTGAACTGAACCTGAACTGAACCTGAACTGAACCTGAACTGAACCTGAACTGAACCTGAACTGAACCTGAACTGAACCTGAACTGAACCTGAACTGAACCTGAACTGAACCTGAACTGAACCTGAACTGAACCTGAACTGAACCTGAACTGAACCTGAACTGAACCTGAACTGAACCTGAACTGAACCTGAACTGAACCTGAACTGAACCTGAACTGAACCTGAACTGAACCTGAACTGAACCTGAACTGAACCTGAACTGAACCTGAACTGAACCTGAACTGAACCTGAACTGAACCTGAACTGAACCTGAACTGAACCTGAACTGAACCTGAACTGAACCTGAACTGAACCTGAACTGAACCTGAACTGAACCTGAACTGAACCTGAACTGAACCTGAACTGAACCTGAACTGAACCTGAACTGAACCTGAACTGAACCTGAACTGAACCTGAACTGAACCTGAACTGAACCTGAACTGAACCTGAACTGAACCTGAACTGAACCTGAACTGAACCTGAACTGAACCTGAACTGAACCTGAACTGAACCTGAACTGAACCTGAACTGAACCTGAACTGAACCTGAACTGAACCTGAACTGAACCTGAACTGAACCTGAACTGAACCTGAACTGAACCTGAACTGAACCTGAACTGAACCTGAACTGAACCTGAACTGAACCTGAACTGAACCTGAACTGAACCTGAACTGAACCTGAACTGAACCTGAACTGAACCTGAACTGAACCTGAACTGAACCTGAACTGAACCTGAACTGAACCTGAACTGAACCTGAACTGAACCTGAACTGAACCTGAAATGAACCTGAACTAAACCTGAACTGAACCTGAACTGAAACTGAACTAAACCTGAAAGGCACCGGGAACCTAAGTAATGCTGATATCAAGTTTACGACTCAGCCTGGCCAGTTCGCCTTTGCACTGCTTTACTAGCTTGGAGTTAGATTTTAAAGCAGCAAATTCTCTGATGGCCACTTGACTATCTAATATTTTTGCTGTATTTAGATAGAAGCCAACATAAAGGCTTGACTTATGATCCTCCGAAAAGCTACTTTTATCGCTAGAATTTCTGACTGAATGACGCTTGCGGAGTCTAGTTGGCGGAATAAGTTGGCAACACCCTGTGTCTCTGAGTATATACCTGCTCCAAATCCACCTTCGTGGACCAGATTCGAAACCTGCTTGTGAAAATTTTTGCAAGGTTGAAATTGGAAATGTTTGTGCTGGTAATCGCCAGTTCCGGTGGCAGTAGCTAAGGATTTTTGCATGCCCATTGACCATGAGTTGGGGCCTCGGTAGTCGAATGGTTAGCATGCTTGACTGTTCGAATCCCGGTCTAGCCATGGTCCCACGCTTTAACCTTTCTTTAATCCTTTCCCCATTTCTTATCAACGGAAATTAAAAATTCATCAAAATATAAGACTTTGGAAGTTGTAGTGGGTGCAAGAGATCTTTGTGGAATGAGATCGCAAATAACTCAAATTGATTGAGGTAAAATTATAACACTTGCCTTAGGTTTAAAATTTGCTTTTAATTTAATTTTCTACACTTGATTCTCTTGATTTCACTTTCTCTGCTACTTATCTATCTCCCCATTTCCGAACCAAGGCAGACTTGACTGAATAGGTTTACCACCTGAAATCCTTAGTTTAAAGCTTAAAAAAGGAGGATTTTCGGCCTAAGACCGCATCTATTGCCGAATTTTATTTCAGGCGTAAAAGGCCATAAGGCCTTTTTGGCCCTTTTTTCAATGTTTAATTTGCAGCTGAGTTTCGAATGTAGTGTGAATCTCAGATATTTAGCACAGCTGGACAAAGACAGTATTTGATCGCTTAAACGTGGTAAATTGAAGTGCTGCACTTTGGTTTTTGTGGTGTACAATATCAGTTGTCAAGTAAGGATTTACTCCAAGACCGCAGTCCAGTGGCTGTGTTTGTCCAAAGCTCACTCCATAATCTCGCTGAGTATGGAAAGAAACAATCATGATACAATAACGACCTCGTCATCCGCGTATGCCACTGTCCTGATACCACTATTGTTGAGTAGATTCAGTATATGATGAACGGGTTGTTCATAGCTATGAGCCAAAGAAGTGCAAAAAGCATCCTCCTTGTGATCCGCCTGGATAACATTTGTACTGAGCATCAAGACAATCCAATTCGTCACTGATGGTTGTTTCCGAAACCCAAACTGGATAGCCCTTCCTCTATTGGGATCGTCTCTTCAATTTGGTTGCACAACAGTTGCTCAAAGATTTCCCCTAATGTGTCAGGCAGACAAAGTGGTCTGTAGCTTGAGGGATCTTGAGATGAGCACTAGTCTCTAGGCCTTCCACTGAGCTGGAAATATACCCTCCCTAAGAAAGGCGTTGAAGAGCTGGACAAATGTTCGAGGTTGCTCTGGCCCTAGAGCCTTTTCGTTCTTCACGGATTTGGCAACTGTCACCACTTCATCAGTGCTTACCATCATTATTTGATGAAGATCATCGTGTGCATGGTGGGGCGAAATCACTGGTTGTGGCGGGAAGAGAGTCCTTACGACAATGCCAAGCAGTTGTGGGTCTGCAGGAGTGGGTTGTCTGAACCCCTTCAGCTTTTTTGTAACTAGCTTATAGGCGGTTTCCTATGAACTTACTTCTGTCTCGTAACATAGCTGCAGGAAGCACTCGCGCTTGCTCTTATTAATAGCTTTTTTCAAAGCCTTTTTGGATACACCGTAAGATTTGCAAAAAACTTTGAATCTATTTGTACCTCTTGAGCGGTAATATCTTCTTCTAACTAAAATGCATTCTCTGCGTGATTCTGCAATTTCTGGAGACCACCAGTACGCTGGGCTGCGGTCTCTTTTGCTTGGTCTTCTAAGGAGCTTGGATACGTCGCAAGCTCTTCTGACTTGGAATGTGGCTTGTCTTGCCATATCGGTTGCTGTGCCGGCGAAGTGTACGGCCATCATTATTTTGAAGATGTCTTCGTCTAGCGAAACTGTTTTATAAGTAGCTCTGTTTTCACTACTATTCCTTCGGCTACGATGTTGTTTACCTAGCATGTATGTAATGGCATGGTGGTCACTGTTAATATAGATATCTCGTACCATCCACCCAGTCTGAATACCGAGATCACTACTAGTGAATGTCAGATCAATAAAGCAGCTACCTACTGCTCTGCTAAATGTGTGCTACAATCCGGTATTGAGCAGCACCACGTCAAGTGATGCGAACGCCTCGAAAAGTATGAAACCTCTTTGGTTTATACGTTGACTGTCCCATTCTACAGTCCAAGCGTTAAAGTCGCCAGCTATTTGAAGTGGCTTAGTCCCTCGTATGTCTTCAACGGTCAAACTTGGGGTTAGGCAATACTGGTAGTCTGCTATCCGGGCCTGGGAATTTACATAGTGAGAAGGTATTTGTCGCGACATATGAGGCTCATAGCAACACTAACGTTAACCTTCAAGAGGGTTCGTCACATGTGCCTTTGCAGCCGGGAAAATGTGTAACAAGAAGTTGTTCCAACGACTTATTAGAAGTTTCTGTCCACGTACCATTCTCCTTCTTTATAAAAGAAGGGCTGGAGTGTTCCTTGGATCGGATCTTACTGATTCTTTAAGTTTATAATTTGAGTAGGTGTATTCTTCCCATGATCGTTTTTTCGAGTCACGAATAGTTTTCTGGTATGTGTTTAGGATCTGGTTAGGCTTTTAAGGATTACAAATATTTTGTATGTGACATTTATAGACATTTTTTTTTAGGTCAACAAGATCCCTCCTCCACCATGGAAGAAAGGATTTCTTTCTTCCCCTATTAAATGGACAAACGACCTCAAAGTCGACCTGCATGTCCATTTCCAGGGCCTCTACAGAAGAGTAAAGTGGACTTGGACTTGGACTTGGACTTGGACTTGGACTTGGACTTGGACTTGAACTTGGACTTGGACTTGGACTTGGACTTGGACTTGGACTTGGACTTGGACTTGGACTTGGACTTGGACTTGGACTTGGACTTGTACTTGGACTTGGACTTGGACTTGGACTTGGACTTGGACTTGGACTTGGACTTGGACTTGGACTTGGACTTGGACTTGGACTTGGACTTGGACTTGGACTTGGACTTGGACTTGGACTTGGACTTGGACTTGGACTTGGACTTGGACTTGGACTTGGACTTGGACTTGGACTTGGACTTGGACTTGGACTTGGACTTGGACTTGGACTTGGACTTGGACTTGGACTTGGACTTGGACTTGGACTTGGACTTGGACTTGGACTTGGACTTGGACTTGGACTTGGACTTGGACTTAGACTTAGACTTGGACTTGGACTTGGACTTGGACTTGGACTTGGACTTGAACTTGGACTTGAACTTGAACTTGAACTTCAGACTTTTGATTTTCCTTTTTTTGTTTCTCTTTTTCCTTTTCCCTTTTCTTTTAAAGTTAACTTTCATTAAGTCTAGACTTTGATTGATTTGTATTGTATAATAACATATATTCAAACATTTTTATAAATTGCACCCCAATTTTTGTTTTTTTTTGTTTAATTAAAAATTTCTAGAATTTTTAAATATTTATTCGTATTAAATATTTTATTAATGAGCTATGAAAGCTACAACTTCTAAGTTTATCTCAAGCAGCGTCAAGATTTATGACCTTGACAAACTTTTGACTTTCAGGCGTCTAAATTAGAAGGCGTGACTTCGACAAAAGCACACATGAAGAGCATACTACGTTTAGAAAGAAAATAACTAACAAAGAAACTTTACTAACTCGACCAACACCACAACAATAAAAACAAAAACAACAAAAGCAACAACAACAATAACTTAAGCAAAACACAACCAGTTGAATTGCAAGAAGCATTCTTTAGCTGGTTTTTCAAAACTTCGAAAGGCAAGAGAAAAGAGCAAGAAATGTCAGAAGAAAGCAAAAAGTTGCAATTTTTTAATGAACTTCTGTGGCGGGAATTTAAAAGTTTTTATTACATTCTGTTGCTTCTTTGCACTTTTTGCCCCCCGCCCCCCTCTGACTCTGGTTGGTTGGCAATGCTTGATTTTTGATTTGATTTTAATTTTTATTTGCTTTTGCTTTAGATTTCTTGCTCCTTTTTATTTTGTA
Organism: Tetanocera ferruginea; assembly: GCA_958299015.1. NCBI lineage: Eukaryota > Metazoa > Arthropoda > Insecta > Diptera > Sciomyzidae > Tetanocera > Tetanocera ferruginea. The sequence goes on along the minus strand of OY282640.1, from coordinate 146,562,407 downwards.
TTTGGATGTTTTTTTTTTGTTTTTTTTTTGTTTTTAACTTGTCAAAAAACTTTTAACGCGCTCTTACAAGAAAAGAAGAAAAAAAAGCTGAGCTGAAGAACAACTTTTACATTTTTAAAATTTTGAATGGTGTTTGCTTTTAATTTTCTTCATTTAGCTGCTATGCGTTGCCCACATCTTGAAGATTTATGAACTCGCCTTTGACTGAGGTAAGAAAAAAGAAAAACAAAAAATTGAATGTTTGATATATTAGATGAGGATTTTGATTGAAATTTACTCCTCATCAAGTTAATTGAAATTTATTGGTATTTCGTAAAAGTTATTTTATGATTGCATTCTGAATTGAGATTTTTGTGTTTTTTTTTTTTTAATAAGGTGCAATGGACAATGAAAATGTTGTTCCTTAAAATAGTAAGTAAGTATGAACACTTTCAGAACTCTTCATTTGTCATATTAAGAGTAAAATTTTATAATCACATTACAAAACAAAAAGCACACACACACACTTACACATATTCACTTTCGATAACCAACACATTCTGAAATCCCTTAATTTTTTGTATCCTTCTTCGTTAAACGAAACTTTGCTATCATGTATTGCATGGAAATATAATAAAATACAATTTTGCATTCATTAAAACACCCGGAAGTCAAATGAATGCAATTTTCTGATAAATCAATGGCGGCAATGAAAGGCGTTCATGCTGCACTACGACTCGGCGTTTATTGAGTTGGTATCGATGTTCAGTGGTAACCGGCTGCCTTTGTAACTTCGTTAAAGTTATTGAGTGTGCGTGAATATGTTTTCTTTTTGTTTCTTTTTTTTTAATGTGAAATGAGTGACCACGTCAATATTCTCAGTATAGTAGTCAACAAGGAAGTAAATAAAATTTAAATAATTATGAAAAAATATGAATGTACAGAACGAGAGTATTCAATTCGTTTTAATCTCAATTTTAAATTAATTTGCCAATACAGCGTAATTAAAGTGATTGCAAGGCATAGTTAAAAGCGTATGTCTTAATGGCAAGCTTTAAAACAGTTGAACTTTTATGCGTTATAGAAATTTTAAATTTTTTAAAGAAGCAAAACTTTTAATTGTATGTTGGAAATCTTTGGATCAACTTTAATCCAACACTAAAAAAATAGCTTTCTAAAATTAAGCTTATTGATATTAATTTATATAAAATTCTGTTCTTAAGGAACATGTTCTGAAAATAAGAAATCTCTATAAAATAATTTGAGTTTTGACGGACGTCGAATGAAATACTTTCTTGGAATATTGATATGGATGCGAATAGTTCAATTTTAGATGCGAATCTTTTCAATAAAAAAGAAGATATTTTTTAGGATTGTTATTATATATTTTTTTTTTTAATATTATCCGGAGTTATTGTATAACTTTAGTTGTGATATGTATGGATTGATTCATAGAACAATTTCGCCTCACCAAAGATTTGTTTGTTATGGTGCTAGATGCCATTAAATCAGACTAATCCATACTTCGATTCCACCACTGCTCATAATTTTATGTTTTTAGATATGTGACATCGATATGATGTTTTTATTTCTTCCTTTTTAGAGAAGATGATAAATTTTAGAAAAAGTTTGTTAACTACGTAGATACAATTATTTAAGCTCATAATTTTAAAAATATTTTTTTCTGTCGTTATTTATTTTTACTCTTTTGAATTTTTTAATATATTTGCAAGAATAATTAAAGGAACTTTCATATAAGGAACTTTATTATTAAAAATTAAGTTTTACTATATCATGGTTTGTTGGTTATTTTTCTGTCTCTTTTACAATTTTTATTAAAGAGTCACGCTCTTTTTGAATCCCGCCTATGTACTTTATTGATCATACTTTATATTAATTCAACCTTGCCCTGCACCAAATTTCAGTTCCCTAGCATCAGTATTAATCCATATGCAGTAGCTTCCTTAAAGTGCCTCACGCTATTTATAATCTCTCCCACTTTTTCAATTATTCTACCTACACACCTACCAAACATTAATACCCAAGTTTCATTATTAACTGAAATGTAGTGTTTTTCTAACTATGACACGCCTCTTTGTTGAATCTAATCTACTTTCTTGTTTGTGTTTTGTTATAACTCTACCTATCTTGTATTAATTTCAATACCCAAGTGTCAATATTGACTGAGACATAGTGTTTTTTCTAATAGTGACACGCCTCGTTGTCAAATTTTCGCCCACTTTGTCGTAGTGTTTTCAATTATTCTACCCATTCTTACAATGAATTGTATCACCCTTGTGTTAATATAATAAAATTTTCCCTAAGTAATAGTTGATTGATAATTCAACTGTATTAAAAGAACACGATGAAAATGTCTGAACAGGAAAATATTGTTAAAATAACACTTCAAAACTGGTTAAGAGAACATTAACTTGTTAGAAATTGTTAACACTGGTTACCAGTGTTGCCAGTCTAGCCTTTTTGAGGCTAGATCTAGCCTTTTTTTTTGTTGCCTAGCCTCGAAAATTACCATCTAGCCTCTAGCCTTTTTTTTAGCCTTTTTTTGTTTTTTTCTAGCCTTTTTTATTATATTGCTTAAAGACGCATTACCACATCCAATTTTTCTGACTTTGCATGAATTTTTAAAGTGGTTAAACCCTAATATTTTCTGTTATAGAGAAAGAAAAATCCAGTTACTCTCCAGAACAAATAACGATATTTGATATATCATGGCGAAAAATTGTAAATCACAAGAATAATTTAAGTTCCATAACTGAATTCTGAAAAGAGGCTAGAGATTCTTTGAATGAAGATCCGTTCCAAGAGCTATTGGTTTTCAGTTTTTTTATTATTTTGGCATAAAGCAACGCTGCAATAGAAAGAATTCTTAGTACAACGAAATTTTAAAAAAACAAGTAAAGAAACCGTATTCAAACTGGCATGCTAAATTTTCTTCTAACGATATGTTCTTAAAAGAAAACGAGTAAAGAAAGTCTAGCCGACTATGAAATACAATAAATCTCCTATAATATTGAAATAAACTATGTATTAAAATACTAATAAAAACTTTTTAACAAAAAAAAAAACCTACTTCAAAATCACTAGAAAGTAAAAAATAATTTTAAATTACTTTTACTATTTATTTCTTGGTCAAATTTGTATTTTTATAATAAATATATTTATTTTTTTATGATAATAAAAGCTTCTAGTCAGCGCTAATCATTGACGTAAAATCATGATTTTTTCGCCATCCCTACTCTATTTAAGACTTTTTTATTTGTAAATATCCTGCTTGGGTGACGCTGTATTAATTTGTAATCTTAATTTTTCTTAAATCTTAATTAAAATGCTATATGTGTGTTGCAGCTGCACAAAAAATCTGATTATATTAGCGCCGACTTCGAAGATCTTATTTTCATAAAAAAATAAATATATTTATTATAAAAATACAAATTTGACCAAAAAATAAATAGTAAAAGTAATTTACAATTATTTTTTTACTTTCTAGTGATTTTGAAGTAGGTTTTTTTTTTGTTAAAAAGTTTTTATTTCTTTCTTTTTAGAGAAAATGATATATATTAAAAAAGTGTATAAATTAATTAAACACCAATTATTTATGCTCATAATATGGAAAATGCTTTTCTGTCGTTTCTTATTCTGGTCTTTGTCAGTATGTTTATCAGTAGTAGTGTCAGTATTCGATTTAGTGTTTTCTGATATTGCCACACACCTTTGTCGAATGACGCCCACTTTATTCACAATAACTTGTTATAAGTGTGCCTACCTCTATACTAAACATCAGTACTCTAGTGTCAATATTATTCGCGATACAGTGTGTTTCATATATTGCCACACCCCTTTATCAAACAAGGTCCACTGTATTGAAATTAATTGTTTTATAACTGTGCCTACCCGTGTAGTTAACTTTAGTACTCTAGTGTCAATATTATTCGAGATACAGAGTTTTTCTAATATTAACACACCTCTTTGTCGACTAACGCCCACTTAATTGACTATTATTTTTACCTACCCTAGCATTTTTTCTGTGAATTTTATTAACTCTAGTACTCTAGTGTCAATATTTACTGAAATACAGTGTTTTTCTTACAGTGACACGCCCCTTTATCGAATACCGCCCACATTACTGACAGTAATTTGTTATATTTGTACCTACCTTTGTACTAAATTTTAGTATCGTAGTGTCAATAGTAATCGAGATACAGTGTTTTTTTTAATATTGCCACTCCCCTTCTCGATTAACGCCCATTTTTTTTTTACAAAAATTTGTAGTAATTTTTCCTACCCTTGTAATAAATTTCTGTACCCTAGTATCAATATTATTCGAGACACAGTAATTCTTTTATATTGCCACACCCCTTTGTCGAATTACGCCCACTTTTGTTAAAGTAATTTCCAACAATTGTACCTACCTCTGTACTTAATTTCAGTACTCTAGTGTCAATTTTCTTTGAGATACAGAGTTTTTACAATATTGCCACACCCTTTTTTAGAGTTACGCTCACTTAAGTGATCGTCATTTTTAATACTTGTGCTTGCCCTTGTAATTTTACTGGGAATTTTATTACCGTAGTGTCAATATTTACTGAGATACAGTGTTTTTCTTATAGAGACATGCCGCTTTTCCGAATACCGCCCCTTTCATAAACGGGCACCTCCGCATTGATGTTGACAAACAATTACGGCAATCGGGCAAGTACTTTAGGAGTAATCGATGTACATACATTCACAAAAAAAAAAAAAAAACAAACAGAGAAACCAACCAACTTGAGAACCTCCTCCTTTTTGAAGTCGGTTAAAAAATAAAAGTAACTTCCTATTTTTGTTCAAAATTCATGTTTTCTTTAAAGAACTATATATGTAGGTCTTACTAATGAAAGTTGTGTGGGAGGAAAGTGCGTTCGTAAGTGGATGACGCCTTTTTTTTTGTGAGCACACCTTAGTTTTTACATACTATGATCTCATACCAAGTTTTATCTCTGTAGGTCAAATATAAACGTTTTTAGAGTGTTTTTTTCATATTGTGGGTTGTATTGGAGATGAGCGTGTTCATGGGCGGATGTCGCTCATTTTGTGAACACATCTTAGTTTTGATACAACAATATCAATACCAAGTTTTATATTTTTGGCTCATATAGACCTCTGTATAGCGTTTTTATTATAGTGGGTTGTATGGGATGTGGGCGTGTTTAAAGGCGAATGACGACCATTTTACATCTTAGTACACATCTAAGTTTTAATATAAAATACATATCTCATAAGTTTTTTCCCTGTTGTTAAAATAAAAGCGTCTTTATAAAAGTGTTTTCAATTTGGTAGATTTTGTGTATGTCTGGGTTTGAAATAAAATAAATATATTTCAATTTTATTTCGGTAGCTTAAATACAACCGTCTATACAGCGATTTTTATTTGTTAGTTGTATGCGAACTAAGCGTGTCCTTGGGCGGATTCCAAAAATATTCAATAATACAGATGCTTGGGTTCACGTGAACATGTGTACCAATCTCAACTCCTTCTTAACCTATATTTACAGACAACACATAGACGAACGGACTGAGGGACATGGATAGCTCGACTCACGAGGTGACACTGAGCAGGAATATATATACTTTTCTAAACCGGACTCGCTTATTTCTATGCGTAAAAACGTTTGCACTGTAACGTAACGTTACAAAATAATATATATCTTACATATAAAAACATCTGTAATATAAAATACATATACACTTAAATCTTTTATTTAAAATATCTGATATTACTATATATTCTAAGCAGCAAGCATATTAATATAAGTTAGACCTACATGCAATTATTCAATATTATTATATATTATTAAATAATCTAAGCTGCAAGCATATTAATATAAGTTAAACCTACATGCAAGCACAAGACAACGATAATAACAATAACGACGAAGTAGTTATTTTTAGACACCAGCCAACAATAACAGCACCAAGAAAACCAGACATAATAGCGAAAGCTACAACAACGACAAAGTACTTACTCGCAGACACCAGCCAACAATAACAGCAACAACAAAACCCTCACACACAATATCCAAAGCTAAGACAACAACAACGAACGAAATATTAAATTACAGACACCAGCCAACAATAATAACAACAACAACAGAGTATGACCACGGCAGCCAGAATTACACTCAAGAAGCCTCAGCCGGTAGAATTCACAATTGGTTTCAATTGTAAGTAATATAAGAGTGCGCAACAGGCTCGATAGAACAACAATCTACTTCTAGGTAAGTGAGATTTGTTCACCTTCTGCTCTGCACGTAATACGGCCCGATTGCGCCGATTACGCTAAATTTTGGTTGCACTCCACTAGAGTAAGTTATACATACTCTAGTTATACATTCATACTTATTCATAGTTATACATTCATACATATACTAGTTATACATTCTGCCACCCGCTGTTCTGCATGGCTTTATACAGTGTTGCCATCAAAAAAAAATTCATATCGTAACCAGTGTTGCCAGTCTAGCCTTTTTGAGGCTAGATCTAGCCTTTTATTTTGTCGTCTAGCCTCGAAAATTATCATCTAGCCCATAGCTTTTTTTGTAGCCTTTTTTTGTTTTGTTCTAGCCTTTTCTAGCCTTTTTTAATGTATTGCTTAAAAACGTGTTACCACATCCAATGTTTCTGACTTTTGCATGCAATTTTGTGTTAGCCTTGTATTGCTCTTATTATACTTTTAAAGTGGTTAAAACCAAAATATTTTCTGTTATAGAGAAAGAAAAATCCAGTTAGTCTACATGAGAATAATGATACTTAAAAAACAATGGCAAGAATTGTAAATCACAAGTGGAATAACTGAAGTTCCACAACTGAATTCTAGTCAGAAGTTGGAGAGTTTAAAAATTCTCTGAATGAAGATCCGTTCCAAGAATTTTCAGTTTGGATTTAAGTTTTCTAATTTTGCCACAACGCTAAGGAAGAAAGAATATTAAGTACAATGAAATTTATAAAAAATGCAAAGAAACCGTTTCAAACTGGCATTCTAAATTCTCTTCTAACGATACAATATGATCTAAAAAGAAATAACACATGCTGCCATAATTTTGAAATCACAGATGATATTATAAGTTTTGCAAATAATCGCAATTTAAATGTAAATTCTGATTTTTCAGAAGAGGAGGAAATATTTTTTGAGATGTAGATTTAAAAAATGATAGAGGTTCACTGTTTTTTTAATAACCGAGTCAAGCACTTGAATGAATAATACATATTTTTAAAATTGAAATAATGAATTTGATGTTATTAATCGTTTTTATTTTAAAAGCTGTTTGGTACAATTTTTCAACTGTAAGATTTAAATGCTTTTATATATTTAAACGTGAAAGACTAAATTATATTTAAGACCCCATTAAAGTTCTTTAACGAAAAAAAAGTAAAATTAAAAGTTTTATTGTCAAGGGATTGTTTATATTATGTAAGTTTTGTTTTTGCACAATAATTCAAAATGTTGTAGGAACATTTTTAATGTTTTTTAATAAAAAAATATTAATTAACATACCCGGAATCATTCAATTAGTAAAGCACTTTTCGCAGCTTGTTCATTCAAAAACAAAAATAATAATGTTTTTTACGATAATGGTACTTGAAAACCCGATTTTTGGATCTAAAAACTTCAGTAATTTTAGGTTATGAAATTAAAACTTTTTCTCTAAAATAAAAATTGAAGGATAAAAAGTAGCAATGGTATTTACTTTACAAGTGAAAAAAATTTGGTAGCAATCCTTGGATCCCTTTGATTTAAGTCTTCCTTAATTATGCATTCGAAAAATATATAAAAAATAAAATTTACTTTTGGTCGCTACAAAACTTTAATGGGTCCTTAAATCAATTTCAATATATATATTATACAAATAGATACAAACGTTTGTATATTCACAGAATCATGTTTAATAAAAATATAACGTAAACAAATCTAGCCTTTTTTTAGCTTCTTTTTTAAAGCCGTCTAGCCTTTTCTAGCCATTTTTTAAAGACCATCTAGCTTCTTTCCTCAAAAATTTCTGGCAACACTGATCGTAACTTTTGCTCTCTGCTCGTCGGATTTTCATCGGATCTGTAAAATTTTCAAAAACAACAACAACGTAAATCAGAAATCTCGTAGTTGTTTATGATGAATCCGAAATTATTAAAAATAACGAATACATTTAAATATAAAATAAGGGATTCCTTCAGAATTTTTAAAAAATAGAGAGAAAACACCAATTAAACAAAAACAAATTTTTTTACCTCGTCTGGAAATCGAACCCATGTTCCCAAGCGCTTGTTTTAATAAGCAAGCAAATTACGCAGCTGTAAAGTTATATGTTTATATACACTCAGAAAAAAGCTTATCGGAATATGATAAAAAAGGCATCATATTTAGAGAAAAATGGTATAGACTTTGCTCCAGAGAATGCTATTCTCTAATTTCGATACTAAAAATTCTCTAAAAATGATAAAAAGATTCCATGAAAAAGAAAAATATATCGTTTTTTGAGAAAAAACTTTTTATTTTTGAGAAAAGATTTGTTTTTATTGAAGAAAATACTTCTCTTAGTGAATTTTTTATCAAAATATAAGAAAAGTTTTTCATTTTCAATAAATTTTTCTCTATAAATGAGAAATTTTTGTGCGAGAAAAATACTTATCATTATTAGAGACATTGAAATATTTCCATTTCCTAGAAGTAAAGAAATATTTCTTCGAAAATGTGAAAATTTATTCTAATTTAAGAAAATTTTATTTGAAAAAGAGAAAATTTCTATATCGAAAATAGAGAAATTTTTTACCGGAGCAAGGTATGTGTTTTTTTCTCAGTGTAGTGATTCGATTATGAAAAAAATCTTGTTTCGAGCATGAAGTTTGCATTCTCCTCCCGCTCTCGGGTTCATTAGCAAAACGTTTTCGAACTTCGTTTTCGAAATAAATATCTGCGATTTCGGATTCACCTCCAATTCGAGGCAAATTCGTAAGGTTTAGTGGGTATATTTAAAAAATATTATGCTGATATATATTTCAAAATACTATTCGGCAGACAAAGTAAGAGTAAAAATAAAATTAAATAATCGTCATTTCTTACATTGTCATTAGTTAAAAGAGTTTTGACACAGATGTTTTAAAACAAAGTGTACAGTTGCCACCAATTTTTTTATCTTGATTTTTTTTCAATACATATACTTAGCATGATGCCAAAAAAGTTACTTTTTTTAACTTTAAGATACAAAGGTGTAACTATACTCATTAAAGAGAGTATAGATTTAGCTTCATTTCGTAGTACTCCAAAATATCCTTGCATACAGGGTGCCTGATAACTAGATGTTTGAAAAAATCTCTTTTTTTTGGAGGTGTTGTGTTTTTAATCTTTTTATCCATTTTCCTCGAAGAAAATCAAACATTTTATAATTTTGTATTATTAAAAAGGATATCTTCTTAACAGAATAATGCTCTATACTGCAAGTTTTAAAATACAAATTATAAAAATAGTTGTTTTAAAAAATGCAAGAAAATTGCACTTTTATATTTAAAATGCCATGAATATAAGAAGGAATCAGAAAGAGTCGTCTAAGCAACATTTGTTAAGCTAATGGATATCTAAATTTTCACCGAGTGGCTTTACGATATTTGCAATGGTTTTGCAGAAAAATGAGCTACAAAAAAAGTTCAGTACAAAAAAAGTATGTTTTTGACCCTTTTTCTGCATTAAATGCCAACCTAGCCGCTCCATGCCTACAAAAATTAATCATAAATTAATTTTTATTGATGGATTTTTAAAAAATTCACCGAGTGGCTTTAAGTTTTTCCTTACCATTGTTGAGAAATAAACCGTAATATGAAGTAAGGTTTGGAAAAAAAAAATTAAAAACAACTATAAAAACAATTGTTTTTTGCTCAACATTAGGCATAGAGTAGAATCAAAGTTGGATTAAATGTTGTTTTAGGCCCATGAGGACAACGCTCAATGTGTATATTTATGTATACGTGATCAAATAAAATCTTATGTGGAATTTAAATTTTTAATATTGTATGTTTTTAACTTCAGTTTTTAAACCGATTAAATACAGTTACGTTTGTTATATAAAGATTCTTTCATTTTGGCTTAAGATTCAACAATAAAAAAATATTTAAGTAGACTACTTGATGATGTCTATTCAATTTTTAATAACATAAACTGAAAGGATATTTTTGCAATGACAAAAAGAAATTAGGATATGTCTCATTACAAGGAAATATATGCTAGGTGTCAACAAATCAAAGTGGCGTTCAAATAAATGTACACAAAATATCTTCGATTTGGTAGAAAATGACCTAAAAAAACAGTTTCGATAGTATCGTAAGTGTAGACGCAGAATTCCGTTTAAGTTGTAACCTCTTCTACTTTGTCTCTTTGGTCCGATTGTTTTGTTCATTTTGCACGTATTTTTATTGATCTTCCAAAAATTAAAAATAAATGAATAACACTCAATTATGGAATACTTATCGATGCCAAAACAAAGAAAAAGTTAAATAGTAATTATGATTAAATGAGCAAGCAAAAAGATACAAAGAAAATTTCAAATTTTTTCGATCATTTTGTTAAGTTTGACAGGTTGAGTTCATTGACTTAGTTGAAAAGAAGGCGAAGAAAATGCACTTTCCATTGGTGCCATTTTCGTCTCTGCCCGATATATAGTTGGCGAGCTACAGTCAGTTTAACTACTAATTTCAAATTAAAATTAAGACCCCGATTTTTAAAAAATCGTATGGTTACTAAATTTCACGTTGAGCACATGTCCTTTCCTCTCGTCTCTGTCTGATATTTAGTTTGCTAGCTGCACTTTCTGTTCGATGTATAGTTTGCGAACTACACTCGCTTGTGCTAGTGGGATGTGGAATCCAAATTAATTTGCATTAAAAACAAAAATTAAAATTTTACGCCATCTATTGGGTAAAATCATAAAAAGAAATATGATCCAACTCGTTTTTTTTTCACAAGAGTTAAATCTAACCGGATCACAGACCCATTTCGTTAAATTTGACAGATTGATTTCATTGACTGAGTTGCAAAGAGGTTCATGACCTCTGGTTTCAAAATAGTATACTAGAACAGTAGTGCATACATAAACCCAACGCGAACTAATGCTTACAGTGCTGCCAAAGCGAACCAATCAGTTCGTGCAAAATCAAAGCATACAAGCATAAACAACGAAAGAAAAACAAAGAAAGCAGCAGGCACATAAGCAGCTGATGATTGATTTTCTTATATAAAAACATGCATTTTTCTTCTTATATTTTACTATTTGTGACTTTAATATAATAGTGACAAAATCCAAAGTTAGATATTCATTCAGCGCAGGATATATCTGATATTTTAGTATATATATTATCTTTGAACGAAGAGTATTAAAGGCTGTAGGAACACCCTAAAGTATTCGCCAAAAACGTTGCCTAATGACCTTGAAAAAATCTGTTAAAACGACCCCATACAAACCGCGCTGCAAGACGTAATTCTACGTCAAAACATTAATTTCAACGTGGGCACAAAATTGGTGAGAAAATACTTTGACTGCAATGCAAAATGGAATGAACTGGAATGCATGAAACGTTTAGCTGAAAATGAAGATGCAGGTCTTAAAAAAGACGTGTGAGAGCAAGAAATTATTTTTAAAGCTTTTAATGTGCGGAATCATAGCGTAGAAAATGACTTATAAAAAAACTTGTAAATTTTCTTTGTTATACAAAGATTTTTTTTAAAACACGTACCTTAAACATTTTTTCTTAAATAACTCTTTTGTTTAAAAATCATTTTTAACAAAAAAAAAAACGTTGTTGAAAAGGTGATGAAATCTTCTATTTGGTCAGCAAATAAATTTACTAGAAACAGCTTCAGAAGATGTCGCTTTTCTTGTTTTTTTAAAAGGATCAGCAGTTTTGACATCCAAAAGTCTGAATTGACATTTAAAATGTCTTACCAAAATATGGGTTTTACAGTCAATTTTCAACTTTTAGAAGTTTTTAATACAAATTGGTTAGTTTAAATATCCAAATTGAGCTCTATCGGAAGTAACCTTTAAAAAGCTTCTAAATTACCACGAATAAAAATGACAGCCAAGTCCCTGAACAAACATTGCTACAACTATATATCTTCACCATCTTCAACAGTAAAAAAAAACTTTTTCTAAAAAACGCTGTTTTGGCATCATGCTACATATACTTAAAGAAAAATATTCAAAATCGGACGTCGGATCAATTTTTTTCTGAAATCGTAATATTTTGATGAATTTCGACCATGTATCGGATCATCGGATTCAAGACCGAAAATCGTAACAAATACGAAATATCGGACCATATGGCAACACTGGCTTTATATATAGTCGATATAGAGTAGCCTAGCCAGATTGTGCTAATAGATTACGTTGCTAATAGCGTAATACGGCTCGATTGCGCCGATTACGCTAAATTTAGGTTGCACTCCACTAGAGTAACCAACCAGTTTGTGCTGATTACTCTAGTTATACATTCTACCGCCCGCTGCTCTGCATGGCTTTATATATAGTCGATATAGAGTAGTCTAGCCAGATTGTGCTAGGCACTCTGGCATTCTGCCGCCCTCTGCTCTGCATGTAATATAGCCAGATTGTGCTGATTACGTTGCTAATAGCGTAATACAGCCAGATTGTGCTGATTACGCTAAATTTTGGTTGCGCTCCACTAGAGTAACCAGCCAGTTTGTGCTGATTACTCTAGTTATACATTCTGCCGCCTTCTGCTCTGAATGGTTTTATATATAGTCGATATAGAGTAGCCTAGCCGGATTGTGCTCGGCACTCTGACATTCTCTGATGGCAAAGTCATCGTTGTTTATAATTACTGTCTATCAAGTGAACATACTAAACATTGAATTCTTATAGTAACGAACAATCTACTTCTAGGTCCAGTTACCAACATATTACTTTACCGCTTACTACCTGGTTACCAACCGATTACCGAACCGATTACCATCTGATTACCAGTCAATTACAATACCGATTACCATCTAGTTACCAGTCGATTACCGAACCGATTACCATCTGGTTATCCACCGATTACCAAACTGACAGCCATCTGCTCACCAGCCGACTGCCACCTGATTACCAGTCGATTACCGAACCGATTACCATCTGGTTACTACGCCAATTAACGACGACTACCGACTTCACACTCGCCTAACTCAATATCCACCCACAACTGTCTGAGACTGCTTTACCATCTTGTGCTGCAGAGATTTAAATAAGTATAATAAGGAATTAATACCCAAATAAGTATAATAAGGAATTAATACTTAAATAAAACCAAACTCAATTGTATTTAATATCAAAACTGCGTCTTTTATTTAACAAAGGTTAGTGGATCCTTTGTTTGATCCTGGATTGGCTGAGCTTACCTCAGCCTTTGAGAAAACCACCCTCACAGCACAAAGTCAATATACCCTGACCTTACAGGTTTAGTGTAAAATAACGTTAACAAATCTAGCCTTTTTTAGTTTTTTTTTTAAAGTCATCTAGCCTTTTCTAGCCATTTTTTTAAGACCATCTAGCTTCTTTTCTCAGAACTTTCTGGCAACACTGCTGGTTAGATCTGTTTAAAATTGGTTTAAAGAAGAGGCTGTTTAAAATTGGTTTAAAGAAGAGGCAACATTGTTCGCAGTGTAAGCATCTTCTTTTTATATGCAATGCAATGAGAAAATTAACACTTTGCTCATGTTGTTTTCTAAAACTTCATACTGCAATGTTAATCTTTGAAATGTGTTGTTTTTTTTTTTGCGTGTAAAAATTATCATGTTAGATTGACAGGAACCATGTTGAAATATTTTTTTCTGAGTGTAAGGCACTTTTTGAAAATTCGTTAAAAATAGCAATTTTTGAATATTCAACTTAAAATTTTGCGTAAGCACTCAGAAGTAGATGCGCCACCTTTGAAAAAATATAAGGGCAAATTTCACGATAACAAAACAAACCTGGGCACGGTCGCCCAGGAACTTACAAAATGAAGTAAGCAAAGTTTAAATGCGGCATCTTGCATAGCCAAGACCTCCACTTGGTAAACTTTGCAATGATGGAAGTTTCAATCCTAAGGTCGGGAGAGAAAACTTATCCTACCAATCGTAACTCAGGGTTTGAGTCATCATAATAAATATGCCTTCTGATACCTGAAGGTGTGTGTGGGTATGTTAGAATATGAAGGTGTGTTTGACGTTGGTACTAGACTGTACTACTTTCGTGTTTTTGTAACTTTGACAACTTATTACTTACACTTTCGCAAAGAATATATTCAAAGTCAATATCCATTTAATAAGGGCACGTGGCATCTCCTATACAACCCAAAATTACAATATTGAATAAATTTGGGATTATGGATAGCATAGCTTCGGAATTTGGCAATTGACCTCAAATTACATGTCAAATTATACTGGTTATATATCATTGGCGTTGGGAGAAGGCGTGCCACTTTTTCTAGATCACAAATTTTCGGTATAATGTTCGAAATAAGTTACACATCAATGAAAGTCGGTACAAACATAGTAGGGGTATTCACACTGAACTCGTTAGTTTGTTATTTGGTTAGTTGTTACTTCGTTAAATTTGTTGACTGTGAACACACCCTTATGTTTAATCTCGTAAGCCTGGTAGTTCTTATTAAATAACAGCTGATTTTGCTTTGCCGAACTAACGAAAACTTTATCAGGGTTGTTCAGTTGTTACTTTGTTACTCGGTAGTTCGATAGTTCGATAATTTTACAAAAACAAAGTGCATGTAAAAAAATAACAAGTAACAACTAACAAACTAACGAGTTCGGTGTGCATACCCCTAGTATTTAGTTATTTACAGCTCTTTGACTGGAAAATTTGACCGAGCATTGGAAAGGTGGCGTGTCACCACCCATACAATTCCAATATTTGATATCAAATAGAGTTTAAACTTAAAGTCGCATAACAATGAAACTTAGTATGAAATTTCTAGATGGCCAGATCTTTATGCTGTTAAGCTGAAAAGTGTATTGAAAAACGGGCGTGGCCACCCATACCAGTCATATTTTCAATACAGAATAGTTAGGGAAGTAAAAGTTATAAAACATTTAAACTCAGAATAGAGTTTGGTGATGTCCTCCTACTGGGTAAATGGAAAGGGTATTGGACAAGGGGTGTGACTCTGCCAATTTAATACAAATTTATTATATTGAATATCCATGGAAATTTTAGTCACACAGTATTGAAACTCTGACTAACTGAAATGGGAAACTGAAACGGGCATTGGGAAATGCACGTGTGTTAAACTAATGTTCTAAATTATTTCATTATTTTTCTTTTAAATTTTTCGTTTAAATTCTTTCTAAAATAATTGCCATGTTTTTTGTGGCGAATCCCTAACAACCAGTCTAATCTTGCTTTTAATTAATGTTTCCTCCAGAACTAGCTTAATTAAATTTTGACAAAATTTGGGCTATAATTTTTATGGCTGCTCTCGAAGAAAGGTATTAAAGTGTGTCTATATAAGATATGGGTTGGGGTTTAATTAAGTTAATTGGCAAGGCTGAGCATGGAATTTATGCAAAAATCTAAGTTCCAGCCAAGAGGAGACCAGCAGCTGCTAGAGAGCAAAAACGTTAAAATAAAAACGGCGAACATTAAAAGAAATAAGAATAGAAAAAAAAAATTTGACTACGTTAAAATGCAAACAAACACATTTGCAAGCAGTGTTGCCAGTATGCGCTGTTTTTTTTTTGTGTTCTTATTTATTTTTTTTTTTGTTGGGTTTTTTGTTACGGTTTTATTTAAGCTCGTTATGTTGGCAATTATTTTTATGACTCTTGTCAACAGCTAAATTTCTACAATGGCAAGAAAACAGACAACAGCAGCAACAACAACAACAAGCAGAGCTACTGTCAGAGGGCGCCACGCATCAAAGCGTAACTCTTGAGAGATGAAAGCAAGTCCTGGAAATTAAGTGCCAGTCGGTAAAAGCGAACGAAGAGCAACGTCAAACATAGCGGTTTTTATGACGGGGTTATATAAGAATGCTCTTGTTGCTGCTGTTGTTATTGTTGGTAGTCTTGTTATTTGTAACTTGTAAAAAATTTGCATTTTAAAAAAGTTTGTCAACCACAAGCAGAGCGGAAAAATATCCAGCTGCTGCTAATTTAAGTTGTTGCTGTTCTGGTCAATAAAATATTGAGTGGCCAAAAGTGGAATGAGCTGAAGCGTATTTAAATATTTTTCCAATTTTGAGTACATTTTTTTTATTTTCTTTCTTTTTTTTTTTTTGCTTTGTCATGCCAACTTATTTATGAGTTCCTCTAGATGTCATAAAGAACGGATGCCAGCATTTCGTTCAACTCAAAAAAATAAAACAAAAAATAAAAATTTACACCAAAAAAATGGCGTACAACACGTATGCAGTCAGTCAACTTCGTGTTTTAAAAAAAAAAACACACACACATTTGCTGCAGTGCGACAACATTAGGACACAAATAAAATGTTTGTTCGCAAAAAATTGTGACACACAAGCCGGCTGTAGTAACTCGGCACAAGAACTTCACTTACTTGGCATGTTTATTCCATTTCCATTTGGGCTGCCACCAGCTAGACGGCCATTTTTTGCCAAACATTTTGTTTTTTACCTTTTCTAAGTTTGTTGCATTTGTTGCAAACAAAGTTTGTTTGATTTTGATTTATATGTTAGCTTGACAGATGACATTCCTAAATGGACGCATTCCATCTCTGTCTTGCACTCACTTGGTCGCACCTGTTCTCTTCTTTACGCTCTACTTTTGCTTAAGGATTCCTTTGTTTTTGTTTTTTTTTTGCATTCCATTACGGGCTGACACAAACATATGCGCCTCCATTAGCTCTATGCGCTGCATCAGCCAACATCAAGTCAGACGGCCGACCTGGTCGTTGACTTGACTGACGATGACAGCGCCATATCCTTGAAGGATCATTTGCAATTTGAAATGCAAGAATTATGGCTCTGGCTCCTTTCGACTTGGTTCCTTTCTTTTTGTTTTTTTTTTTTTTGGTCTCGTGCTCTATTTTGGTATGCAAAGGATTCTAGTAGTTCATTTTTTCTGCTTCTACCTTAAGTTTTTTTTAAGTTTTGCCTATTTTGACATGTGGCAACACTATATTGTTGTCCACTCTATCGACAAGCTTACTAAGCGGCCAAGTGCATCATCATCCTAAGTCAGGAAACAACAAGGAGTAAAAAAGGAAATTAGTTAAAATGCTATTGCGTGCAAGAATTACTATTTTGTTTCCGGTTTACAGTGGGACAATTTTAAAAACGGGCTATAGTAACATTCAAAATTATGAAGAAGGATTTTTCTCTAGAACGTTTCCAAAGTCCTTTCATCAGTGCTGCACAACGTCCAGGTTTGTGATGCGTATTATAGGGCTGGCATGATTATTGACTTATAAAGCTTCAGTTTTGTTCGTCGATAGAGAGCTCTGCTTCTCAATCGCCTACTGAGCCCAAAGTAACACCTGTTGGCCAGAGTTATCTTTCGTGTAATCTCAATACTGATATCGTTGGAGGACTTAGTGCTGGATCCCAGGTAAACGAAGTCCCTTCACAACCTCAAAGGAAGCGTTGTCAACAGTGAAGTGATTTCCAAGACATTGGGACTGTTTGTTTGTTGACATAAGATACTTCGTTTTATGTGCGTTTATTGGAAGACCCATTCGACTTGACTCTTTTTCAAGACTGGAGAATGCTGCACTGACTTCCAACGTATTATGGTCAATGATATCAATATCATCAGCATACGCCAGTAGAATAACACTCTTATAGAATAAGAACGGATGATCTTCTCCAAAAATATATTAAAACAGACGCACGATAAGGAATCACCTTATTAGCGTCACCAAAGACGTATTAGCTTTACAGGAATACCAAATTCAGACATGATGAAGTATAGATGACTCCTTATTGAACTGTCGAAGACGTCTTTGTAATCGACAAAAAGATGGTGTGTGTTAATTTGCTTTTCGAGGATCTTTTTCAAGATTTGTCGTAGCGTAAAGATCTTGTCAATGGTGGACTTTCCAGGTCTGAAGCCACACTAATAAGGTTCAAGCAGTTGGTTGACGATGGGCTCAGTCTTTCACCCAATACACTCGACAGGACCTTCTATATGATATTAAGAAGACTAATCCTACGGTAGTTGTCACAAATGGTGGGATCGGCTTTCTGATCGGATTGGGCAGAGCACACTGAGGTTACAATCATCTGGAATGCATTCTTTTGACCATATTCTGCATAGAAGTCTGTGAATGCATGAAAACAGAGCTTCGCCTTCGGTCTTAAACAGCTAAGCCGACAGACCATCGGCTCCAGCGGCTTTGTTGTTTTTTCGCCGAGCTTTAGCTGTTAAGACTTCAATATAGTCAGACAGCGGAAATTCAACGCTAGCACCCATAATTGGGTTTTCCGGAACATAATTTCTATTGGCGGGATTGTGTCAGCATCACCATTTAGAAGACTAGATAAGTATTCCCTCCATTACATCAGTGTACTCTGGATATCTGTCACTAGATTCCCATTTTCATTCATGCAGGAAGAGGCTCCGGTCTTAAAACCATAGGCCATGCATCTTATCTTTTCGAGACTCATTCCTGTATGCAAGCATCCGCCATGCATCTTAAATTTCTCGCACTCACGCATTTCTGCCTCTCGTTTTTTTTTCGTCTGAATAGGCGTCTTTCTTTCCTCCTATTCTCACGGTATCGTTCGATAACAGTGCGCGTCACAACCCACTGCAGGTTGGCTTTGTAGGTGGTGTCCTTCTCTGCAGTGGCGATGCGACACTTCTGGTCGTGCCACTGGTTTCGTTGAGGACGGTGGTAGCCTTTCACCTCTTCGGCAGCCGTACGCATAGAGTTGAATATGTGCGACCACTACTCGGGTATAACTTTGATCGGAGGTGTCCTTTCTTCAAGCAGGATTGAGAGTCCAGTCGCGAAGACCTCGGCTGTCCGTTTTGACTGCAGCTTGTCGACGTCTAGCTTTTTCTGTGTACTAGTGCGAGTATTCTAAACTGCACACAGACGTGTGCGTATTTTGGCTGCAACAAGATAATGATCCGACTCTACGTTAGCACCACGGATCATGAATACACTGAAAAAGTGCCTTCCGTCAATCAAAACTTAATCAATTTGTTTGCGCGTTTTTGATAGGGGCAAAACCAAGCGGTCTTTTGAATATTGTGATACTTGAATTGAGTGCTATTAAAGCCCATGTTTCGTGCTTCGGCGAAGTCAATCAACCTCATTCCGTAATTAGACGTGTTGTCGTGGTGGGTAAATTTTCCGACTGTTGAGATAAATATTTTTTCCTTGTCCACCCTTGACGTTGAAATCACCAAGCATGATTTTTATATCATGACGGGGACAGCGCTCGTATGCGTCTTCAATGCACTCGTAAAAACTTTATTTGGTTTCGTCATCTTTTTCTTCTATCGCAGCGTGCGCACATATTAGGTTTAAGTTAAAAAATTTGCCCTTGAAGCGTATTATGGCAAGTCCTTCGTTCACAGAAGTAAATCGCAGGACATGATGCCGTATTCTTTTGCCAATTTCGCATCTAAATTTGCATTCACACTTGTGCTTCTCCGCATGGTCGCTGTAGTAGATATACCAGGATGCTTGTCGTAAGCAACCCTGTCCCTTTCATCGTATCCTCTTTCATCGAATGTATATCTTTTCAAGATATCAATCAGTTGGATAGAGGCATTATCCCAATTCCAATTTAGGGCGCGGCCATTCCAGGTGCATATCTGTAAATCATTATCCGTTTTTCGTTTACGGTAGCCGTCATCAGATTTGGGGATAATTTTGCTCATAATTTTTATAGGTTACATTGAAATGTTTTTTTTATGTAATGGGCTTCAAACTTAACGCACAACCTTTGCTTGAAGGCCAAAGGGGCACGCCGCTGAAATTAACCATCAGACTAGCGGGTGTTAGTTTGCCATTTTCGGCAGACACCACGTGGAGGTTTGAGTCGACTTGAGACGATTTCGACATGCATAATGCTGGCCTCGCCTAGTTTACTGGCCTAGTTGAGACAGTCAGAAACGCGGCCATATGAAGATCGCCCCCTTGTCTCCCTGGAACTGATATTTGTATAGATGAAAATGGTGATCTGGTTATAGATACGCAGTGTGCACTGAGCTTATTGAACCAATTTATCCTTTTTATCATGAACCAACCTCACATATTCCAACAGAATTGTGAGGAAAAAAACGTTATTGTAACGAAATAGACGTGCACTAGGCCAAGAAGGTTGCACGAAAACTTAATCAACAGATTAAGCGTCGGACGGTCCGTCCGTCTGTCTATGAATTGAATAGTTTTGGAATCCACCCAAAGACACTCCTACCTCCCATACAACTATAATGTTTAAATCACTACATAGTGAGTTACAACCAAGCTACAGAAATAAAATTCAATATGTTTCTTATCCCACCTCCCATACAATCCACAATATTTGAAATACTATAAAAAGGTTTATATCTAACCTATAGAGATAAACCTTGGAATGAGAGCATTTTATGTCAAAACTAAGGTATGCACAAAAATAGGGCGTCATCCACACACGAACAAGCTCATCTCCCATGCAATCCATATTAGTCAAAACTGTAGGTTGCTTAACCTGTTGCTTCGTGAATTATTTAACATAAAGCGCTCAAATATCTTCTAATATATAAAATCAAATGTTTGTCCTTCTGTCTGTCTGTCTGTCTGTTCCGCATATGCTCGCGCACCGTTTATCCGATTGAGCAAAAATTTGGACGCCTAGTATGTTTCATAGAGAGAAAGATTATAGGGCGAGTAAAACAGTGGGCAGAAGTATGTGGGCATGGCACTCTATTATAACTCCTAAGCATCTGAACCGATTTCAATGAAATTTGGTATGAGCGTTCAACTGCACCCACGATAAAATATAAAATATAAAAAATTTCAAGAAATTCCGCAAGAGGGCGTTTTAAGTAGTGTAATATTAAGACTCAATAACTCTCAAATGGCTTGACCGATTTTACTAAAATTTGCTACGTGAAATAACCTGGCCCTGGAACAGAATGAAGGCCATTTAAATTTAATAAAACTTTCGTGAGAGGGCGCTTTAATCAATCAACTAAAAGGTGTTTTTTTAAGAGCTTGCTGATTTGAAATTTAAATAGAACACACGTCAAATTTATTTGGTAGATAATTTCTTGGCATTTAACATTTAAATATAATTTCGGGCATATGGCCACCACGACTATTTTGCACAAAGGTCATTCTGGAGGTCCAATTTTCGATCACCTTCTCAAGCATTTGAGGGCGTATTTCAGCAATGACACGTTGAATATTGGTTTCCAAAGCGTCAATCGTTGCTTCTCGAAATTTTCATTTCTCGAAATAATGTTGTCGTTGAAATGTTCTTTCAATAAGTCGATTGTTTCGCCCACAGTATGACAAGTGGCACCATCCTGTTGAAAACACATTTCATTCACATCCATATCTTGAAGATATGGCAACAAAAATACATTGATCATGGTTCTGTATCGATTTCCATTCACGGTAACGCGTCGTCCTTCCTCATTTTTTTTTTTTTTCTTCGACACTGGCCTCAACGACAGCAATATTTTCTTCTGTACGCACTCTTCTCGTTCTTCTCGGTGGCTTGGCATCCAAAAGAGTGAATGTAGACCGAAATTTGGTAATTACGTTCTTTACGGTGGTCTCAGACGGACGATTATGTTCGCCATAAAATTCACGAAGTGCTCTATAAACATTTTTAATTGAACACTGTTTTTGAAAATAAATTTCCACGATTTGGAAGCGTTGTTCTGGAGTTAACCTATTCATGATGATTTGCCAAACAATACTGAGTAGAGACCTCACTTAAAACTGTCAAAACAACTTTTAGACAATAGAGTCATCCATATTTAAAAAAAAACCTCATAAAAAGACATCTTTTATGTCTGTCTCATTCACGTCAAAACGGATAAACCGATTTTGATGAAACTTGGTAAGCATTTGTATCTGTTTCTAAAATAGATTCTATTCTTTTAAAAGTTCTTTCGACAATAATAAAGGAATGAGCCGAAGGCAAACGAAATCAAGAACCAAGGACTAACGAATAAAAAGAAGTGTAACGAATACGATCAGAAGCTAAATTATGATGAACAGAAATCAACTGAACAGTATCGACCAAAACCGAAGTTGAAGGAAAACAATCCACAAATCAAATCGATCGCAACAGGATTTTTTAAAATTGACATTATTTTGAAATTAAAATGCATATTAAATGCATGCTAACAAAAACTTGTAACGCATTTTTCTCGAAATGACTTTTTTTAAACTGGGTGGCCATTTTCCATAGAAACCAGACGTCAGATCAAGACGTTGAACATGTAATTTTTTGGTAATCATGTGCGGCAGGTACTGTTTTGCTGAAATTTAACTAAACACTTTCGACGGAAGGAGGGCGCAAAACCCCAAAAACGATCATTTAAAAATTTAAAATTTAAAAATGAGAGCGGTTTTAAAAATTGTCCTTTTTCTGTGTTTGCGACACAAAACTCGAGTAACACCAGGGTTTATAATAAAAAATTATGTTTTTTAAGAATTATTAACTAAAAATAACAAATTAAAATGCCACAATTTTAAAACTTTAGCTATTTGTTTAGCTATTTGAATACTATTTTATTAATGCATTGTTAAATTTTATAGAAGGTTAAGGGCACATCATAGTGGGGCAAGACCGACTTTAGAGAGTTTAATTGGCTTCTTTTTAATTTTTAACCGGTTTGGTTCTTTCAAAAGAATTAGGTATAATGGTCTTGCTCTGAGATGAAGTTTTGGGGAAATATACCAGTTTACCGATTTTGGTTCTATGAGAGGTGGGCGTATTAGTTGATCGATTTGGTTCTTTTTCTATAAAATAATCTACTAGTTTTTTCTATAAAATAATTAGTTCACCAAATTGCATTGCTCTGGGATCCTTTTTTTGGGGAAATATACCAGCTTACCGATTTCGGTGATATGAGAAGTGGGTGTGTTAAATAGTTGGCTGATTTGAACACACTTTTGTGAGAACTCTTCACTTATCAAAAAATATATTTTCACAAAATTTCATGATTCCACGGTAACTACGTTTTTTTTTTGGGCGCTCGCTATATGGGATCGTTACACTGTGCGACATAGCTGTGAGGCCATCAACGCGTGAATACAATACAATATTTTTGTATTATATTCACGCGTTGATAGCATCTGCATTACACAGTAAACAGGCATAAAATGGGCATGTTATGTACGACGCACAGTAAGAACTCATCGGAACGTTTTTATATTTATAATAAAAAAAGCAAAAACGAATGGACTATTTTAAAATTGAAAACAGAAGACAATAATGTGAGAAAATTAATTTCTGAAATAACTATCTTGCATATTATAATTCTATTAAAATTATTTGCACCTAATGATCCTTCTTATGATCACTTTCGCAATTGTCTTCAAAACTAATTATCCTTCTTATGATGACATTCGAAACAGTCTTTAAAACTTTCAAATAGTATTTTAAAATCTGAATCTTACATTTCAAGTCAGTGAATAATAAGTACTATTTATTAGTTTCATAATCCTCGTATCTTTAAACATGTTTCTTCAATTCTTTTTTCTGCAATAGACCGAATCGCAGCTATCCACAAGTTCACGTTCATTTTGAAGTTGAAAGCCTTAAGCTATTCCACGGTGGCCCAAATCATCACTACTCTTCTATAACCAACAAGTTACAGCCAACAGAGTTACGTACAAAAGTGCAGAAATTGAAATGTCAAAGGCCAAAGATTTATTGCTTGACAGTCTTACTTGCTTAGTAGTTGAGAGACTCTGGCTAGCAGCCGGCTTACACTTTCCACACACACACACTGCCTTTCAACTGACTCCTTGCTGATTCTTTGCACTTCGATACTGCAACTCATGTTGGTAACAAGTTTTCATTTCTATCTATTACCAAAGAAGCAAAAGCAGCAACAGCAACAGCCAACGAGTTTAAAATCTCTTCCGTCTTCGGTCGTCGGGTGTTTTATGGTCTTGGCTTTAGTGGAAATAACAAAAAAAACAAACTAAATGTTTTTATTTTTATTTGCAATTTTTTTTTCTTCTCACCGTAGAAAAGTAATAGAAAAGTTCAACAAAAGATGGCGCTTATCTCTGAAGAATTTTCTACTTGGGAATTGAACCGAAATGGTCAACTTCAAAGTAGCGCTTTAGCGGAAGAGCAGAGCTGAACGGCAGGGGAGGTCATCATTGCAATGGCATGAACTTTGCACTTGGTCTTGGCTAAATTGGTAACACTGGTTGAACAACTCAATTCAAGGTGGTACGGTACGGTATGTATTGGCACGTGGGGGCGTACCATCGGAAAGATGGTTTGGCTGAGCATGGCTTAGTCTGAACGCTAGACTGGTGTGAGATTTAGTACAAATCCTCAACAAATGAAAGAAGATGCATTGTTGAGTAGTAAAGTCATGCCGGGATATGGAAAATCCTTATCGTTGAGAGAAAATTGGAAACTTTGTTGGCGAAAATCGAGGTAAATTGAAAAGTGTTGATAGTTTGTATATTTGTATTATTGTATTGTTTATTTGTTTTTTTTTTGTTGAGATTAGTTGCAAGATTGATGAAGATTTAAGAATATAGCAGATAAAGATATAAATATAGATAAACAATTGTTAGAAATTGATAAAAGTTTGTGAGAATTTATAAATAAAAAAGTATTGAAGTGCATAACTTGAAAATAGTTGGAGAGACATACAAGTTATAAGGAAACTTTTGTGATATTTGTAGAAAATTTTTTTTTGTAAAATGTGATGTTGTTTTTTCTATGCTTGATAGAGTCAACTCAGCCAAATTTGGAGCCTCAAAATAGTTCATGTATCAAAATTTCAAAAAAAATTTGTAAAAAAGGCTTTAAAATCAATTTCATCTCTAGTTTAAATTTTTTATGTAAGTATTTGCACGGGTTATTGTAAAAATATAATATCATGTTGAAAGTTTTTAAAACATTAAATTTTTGGAAAGCAGCCATTACGTCTGTTCAGCATCGTCTTCAGTCATAGAGCGGACATACAAAAAATCAATATTAGAATGTTTGTCGCATATCATGCTTTTTACATAGATTCTCATATCAATTATATCTATTTCTCTCTTTTCGTCTTTTCAAAATATTACTCTACATTGTTATTCCTTTGGTATTTTTCTTATGGAAATTTGAGTTATCTTTCAGGCAATTAAATTCATTATTTCTCTTTTCTGTTCATTTTTTTTTATACGAAACACCCTAAAAATTGGTTCATTTTGATGGTCGGGTATTGAAAAAAAAAGGGAATTGGCCACTTCAGCCCTTGAAAGGAGTTTGACCGAGCTTCTTATGCTATTATAAAATGTTGAAATACAGTTGACCGAAAACTCGACCTATGTACATGTTTTATGCTGCCACCGAACGGCTTAAGAACCTGACTGCCTCAACTTGGCGAGGCCAAAATTATTCATTTCGAAATCGTCTCAAGTCGACTCAAACCTTCCCGTGATGATAGCAACCACTAGTTTGACCACGGCGAGCACCTTTGGTCTTCAAGCAAAGATTGTGCATCGGGCTTGAAGGCCACCATAGAAAACACCATTTCAATAAAACAATTAAGAAGAAATATAAAAAATCAACCCTAAATCTGATGACGCCTACCGCACAAAAACTGACAATAGTTTACGGAAATGCACCAAGAATGTCTAGATCCTAAATTGGTATGGTGCCTCTAACCAACTGATTGATATCTTGGAAAGATATAATTCCGGTATCACTGCAATCCAAAAAATATCACTAAAACGGAAGGGACAGGCTTGCCCAGTATGAATGCGGATTTGTAGATGGCTACAGATTCGGCATCATGTCTTGCGATTCACTCCTGTGAACGAACGACTTGCCATAATCCGCTTCAAGGTTAAATTTTTTAACATAGGCCTAATATGTGCTCACGTTCCGACAGAAGACAAATACGGTGTGACCAATGAAATTTTCTGCGAATGCCTGGAAGAGGCTTAAGAAGGCTGCCTACGTCACCTCATAAAATGGTGCTAGACGACGTCAATGTCAAGGTGGGCAAGGAAATCATACAAACAGTGTGTGAGACTCGAAAATTCTTCGAAAAGATAAAACGCCAGACCAATGGTTGCGATGGTTTGTAGACCGAAGCCTCTTCCTGCAAGAATGAAAATGGGAAACTACTGACAGATATCCAAAGTACACTGATGTTATGGAGGTAGCAGTTCTCTAGTCTTTTAAATGGCAACATTGACAACAATCCCGCCAATGGAGAAGATATCCCTAAAGCCACAATTTTTGATGACAGCGTTCAAGTTCCACTGCCCGACCATAACGAAGTCTTAACAGCTATAGCTCGGCTTAGAAACAACAAAGCCGCATGAGCCGATGGCTTACCAGCTCAGTTGTTTAAGAACGGTGGCGAAGCTCTGTTAAAATACATTGACAAGCTTCTAAGCTTCATTGGAACCTCAGTGTGCTCTGCCCAATCTTCAAGAAAGGCGATCCCATCATTTTCGCAAACTACCGTCAGATAGGCCTTCATAATATCGCATATAAGGTCCTGTCGAGCATATTATGTAACCAGATCAAAACTTGGAGAACAGCAGACACGTAGATAATCTATATATTATAATAATACTAGCTGGTACCCGGCGCGTTGCTGCCGTCCTTGTTCAAGGTCTGTCCAGTTTGCCAATAGAACCAACAAAATGTGACTTCACTCTGAGTTTCAATATTCTGTGACCATTATTTCCAAAGTAATTAAATATACAATACTGTCTTTTATCGATGGAGCCACACCCCTTGTTCAATACCCGATTTAGTTTTCGAGTATTTCCGAGTAGTGGATATCACCAAATAGTTACTCCAAACCGAGTTTCTTTAATATGTGACTATTATTTCCAAAGCGATTCAATTTAAAAAATGCGCGTTAAATGGGCAAAGCTACACCCATTGTACAATGCCCGTTACAGGAGCAGGACACCACCAAATACTAACTCCATTCTGAGTTTAAATGTTCTGTGACTTTTACTTCTATAGCTATTCCGTATCGAAAATTTTAATTGTTTGCCTGGAGCCAAGCCCCGTTTTCCCGTCCAACGCCCGTGTTTTTATAATAAAGACCTGGCCAATCAGTTACTTCACACTGAGTTTCATAGTTATACGACATTTAGTATCAAATCTATGCGATATTAAAAAATTGAACTTTATGGGTGGTACCATGGCACCCTTTCCAAAGATTGTTCAAATTTAACAGTCGAAGACCAAAACTGAATAGTAAGTTCGTACCAAGCTTCATTGATGTGTGATTTTTAAACGAAAGTAAAGACGAAAATTTGTGTTCTTCAAAAAGTGCCACGCCCCTCACAGTTAGAAGGGTGCAAAATACTTTACGACCTATTCTCGTACCTATCAAATATACAAAAAAATGTTCATTAAAATCGGACCAGCCGTTTCGGAGGAGTTCAAACACTAACACCGTGACACGAGATTTTTATATTAGATAAAGTGGAAATAACTACTCTTTTGCCAAAATTGTCCACTACAAAAATTAGAAAAATAAATTCTTTCAGGCTTTGGCCTATACCAGTTGAGTGGAGTAACTAAGAATATTGTTAGACAGCTAGATCTTGTATTCTCTTCAGATTCAGATAATTGTGTTGTCTCCATGAGTAACAATCTACTTTCAACACTCTATCATTACCATCCACCTCTATCACTTACATTATCTTACAACAATTACACAATAAACGCACACTTTGAGCACGCTTACAGCTTCGACTTTCGATGCTCATGTCAATGTTGATAATTTTCTGCCTATTAGGGGAATACCCCTATTTTGTTTTTGTAAAAGTGCCATTCTACCCAAGTACTCATATACCAATCAACTCTAGCTGACCCCCTGACTTGTTTGGGTAGATTGGTTGAGTACTTTTTTCATGGGTTGCTACCTTTTCCAAAAGTAGGCAACCCATATAACAAATTATAAGTGAATAAAATAGACAAATGTGTTAAAATGAGTTATTTTAAAATTTTTGAGATAAAAATTATTAAATGCCGCTAAGTTCACGTTAAAAATTACTCCCATATAAAATATCTTTTTAACGCCCGTACAATGGCCTAAATTTTGCTCTCATAAAATGACATGATTAATATGGTGGCAACTCTTTTCTAGCTGTCACTCATCTCTCAACAGCTGTTATTCTATAAGTACGCAATTGCAGTTAAGGGTGCTCAGGGGGGCAACCAGGATTTTTTTGGGGGGCGAGTTTTATCTTATTTTGGACTTATATTATATAAAATCAATTTTACAAAGGTTTCAAATCACAGCAATAAGTTTCAACTCTTGGGTGTTAATGGGTTAAGTTAATGGGCTAGGTGGGTTTCGAAGGCTCAACGAAAGAATATGATAACTAATTTAATATAAGAACTAAATAGTTGAAGCACTAGATAATGTATCTTGTAGAAGGGTATCAAATTTTAACAAGATTGGTTATAACTTTTTGGGAAATCATGACAGCTAATTTGAAAAAATTAAGTTTGAACTCAAGCTTTAGGGAGAATATACTGGACATATTGTACAATGTCATAAGGAAAAAACAAAATTAATTTTCAAACCGACCTAACCCCTAAAAAAACAGTCATATTTAAAATTTGAGTTAAGTTTTTATAAATAGTATTTTATAAATATTAAAAAATTGCTATAATTGTATACTTTTTCCACCAAAATATGCAAGACTTGCAATCAAGATTGAATATCGGAATCTGTTTGTCCAAAAATGCTTTTAATATTTTAATACGAATACTTATCGAAATAATGCAGAAAATAAAGAATAAACAAGTAAAGAAAGTCTAAAGTCGGTCTAGGCCGACTATGAAATACCCTAAACCCACTTTTCAAAAACAAAAAATTTTTATTGTAAATGGGCGTCTCCAAGGGTGGATGAAGCCTATATTTTTTATGCATTTAAATGTTGATGAAAAATTTACACATACCAAGTTTTATTCCTGTAGCTCACAGTTAATTCCTTTATTGTGCTTTCGCTATGGGAGGTGGGCGTGTTCATGGACGGATTACTTCCAGATTTTTAACACACCTTAGTTTTGGTATAAAATACATGCATACCAAATTTAATTTCTCTATGACAAACATAACCTTATTTATTGAGTTTTAAACTTTTTGGGTTGTATTGGAGGTGGGCATGTCCGTAGGCGGATGACGTCCATTTTTCAAAACCATCTTTGTCTTGTCATAAAAAACATACGTGCCAAATTTTAGCTCTGTAGGTTAAACAGATTCTTATTTATTGCGTTTTCAATTTTTGAGTTGCATGGGAGGTGGGCGTGTCCGTGAGCGGATGACGTCCATTTTTCGAAAAAATCTTTGTAATTGTATAAAACACATACATATCAAATTTTATTGTTGTAGGCTAATTATGAGCTGAGTTATGCAGTTTTCAATTTTCGCGTTGTATGGGAGGTAGTCGTGTCCGTGAGCGGATTCCAAAAATATTCAATAGTGCAGATCCTTGGGTCCATGTGACCATGTGTACCAAGTTTCATCCAATTATTTCAACTCCTTCTTCTTATCCTGTGTATACGGACAACACACAGACGGACGGACGGATTGACGAACATGGATAGCTCGACTCACGTGGTGACGCTGATCAAGAATATATATACTTTTCTTTACCGGACTCGCTTCGTTCTATACGTTACGTTTTTTTCTTTTTCTAAGAAGGTTTAACGAAGGCTTTAGGCAGTTATACGAAAGTTTTAAGGCTTGAGCTACAATATTTTCAATTTTTCTCGGGGAATATGCAATTTTTTCTCCCCACAATGACTGAACATTTCACTTCGTTATAAAAATAACCAATTGACGCTAGCCTTAATACGCGTCCTTTGATGAGTACTAATGGAGCTCATTTCCGAAAATATAAAACACAAAATTTCTGACTCCTTGGGATGAAAAACTAAGAGCCGAAATATGAAAGAATCGTTTGAGTCTCTCACCATCAAAATAACCGAAGAAATTTCCTTTAAAATCGACTTTTGATATCGTCATATTTAACGCTAACACATATTTAACACTAACATACTAATTCTTTCTCTATGCAATATGTGAAAAATATTTTTTTAATCATAATCTTCCATTGGAGTTTCAAAATCAGTTTCATGAAAATCCTTCAAAATTGCACAAATATGATTCGATTTTAATGAATGATGTCTTTTTTGAAGACAGTCGTAAAGACTTTCGTTAAAAAAGATATTATGTCGATTTAAGTCAGCATTTCCTAATTCATGCTCATTGGTATAACTTTATTATATCTCTTATAAACGGATGAACAGAAGCAAAATCAAACCAACATCTTTTTTTCTAATTAGCCGAAAATTTCTTAAAATCGAATATTATTTGACAATTTAGAGAAATATTTATGAAACAGGTTCGGGAAAATGCGATGGAAAATTATGAATTTTAAATTTTTGGTGAGTTGCAGAAATCAATCGGAATTATTTTTTTTATTGAATCCCATGACTTCACTATAAACTTAATTCCTGCAGAGTTTGGGTTAGTTTATGTTAAAACAATAATTATAAAAAAAGAACGAAAAAAACCAATTTTAGAGGAATCTTCCTTGTTCACCTCGGAGGCGAGGGACTCGACCGCTCTTCTTGAAATTCAGGCTTTCTTATTTTGTAATTAATTTCTATCCAAATATTTCAAGTTGTTTTAGTAGGTGCCTAGCTAGAACTTGAAGAGACAACTCAAATCGAAGTAGCTATTGTCAAGAACCCCTCCACAAAGAATTTCAGCCGGAAACTGAAACATGAAAGTTTAGTAGATTGTACATCAAACAGAATCGATTTGAAATATACATTTGGGGTTTTTACTCATTTGATAAGATGCTTTTCATATAAACAACTTTGATTTAATTATATTTTGCTTGGTACTACAATAATTTTTGGGGGGATTTAAGCCCCGAAACCTTCACTTTCAGCCCCTTTCAAGTGAACCCCCGATTTACTTACAAAAAAGTGCAACAATTTTAAAGAGGTTTAATTTTAGGAGCAAAGAATTCAATTTTAAGTGCGGTTTAATTGAGGTAGCGAGGCTTACCACTCGAATATGATTTGGGAAGTCCAAAGCCCTGAGAGGAATATGTTATTCTAGCAAAGTCCTTTTTAACGTTACATCATTTCCTGGGATTGGACAAAAAAATGCATAGGTCAAGGGTGAAAAAACATTTAGCGATTTTTAAGTGGTTGACAAAAACGATTTTTTTGAGCTGTCTCGAAGTTGTTTTAAAAATAACGGGAGCACATTTTCAATTTTATATTTAAATTACATAAATATTTCTTAAATACCCATAGTAATAATTATTAAATATTACGAAAAATTAAATAAAACATGCAGAAAATAAAAACCTTTGATTTTATTGATACTTTCACAAGGGGAAAAAATCGGGAAAATAAAAAGAGAAAAACGAGAATAACTTCTTGAAATGCATGGCAAAAAGGGACGGGATTTTTACGGGTTGCTATAAAAATATATATAAAAACCAATAAAAAAATAATTTGAAATATATCAACAAGGAAAAAAATTGATCAAAGTGATAAAAAATTGCTAAAAAAAAAGTGTCGATCGTCGGATTCGAACCCAGGCCGCCACTATCTTTGCTGGGGAAATTAGTTCATTGGCAAAAAATTTAATTTGTGGCGAATAAATAGAAAAAAGTAATAAAATAATTTGAAAAATATAAAATATAATTGTGGAATTTACATTCAAAACCAGATAAGTCACACAGATCGAATTGTTGGAAAATAAAAAAAAAAGTCTTAATTTTGACAGACATTTTGTATAAACAAACCAATTATGCAAAATTATGCTCCACAGGAATGCGAAAAAAAAATAGTCTCACAGTGCAAAAAAATTTGTGTTTTCAATTTCCAATTTGGACTTGTCTGGTTTTGAAAGTTAGAAATGAATCAAAATTTATATAAATTTAGTTAGAATTTCGCCGTTTGGGGTCTCAAAAATTAGAGGAAATCATTAAAATAATTTCTGCATGCTTTTTTTTCAAATCAGAGGAAATTTGCCGAAGCAATTTTGAATCTCCTGAAAGTCTTTTTTAGTAAAATAAATTTTTAATGCATTTAACTTTTTATTTTTTTACAGAATGCCTACCCAAATCCGCTGAAAAGTTAAATTTATTACTCATACCAACGTTTTGACAGAAAAAGTTTTTTAAAATTTGAATGAAAACTACACTAATGAAAAATTGTTTGGACTTATCTGGTTTTGATTGAAAATTTCCAGCGGACATGTCTGTTTTTGATTGAAAAGGAGATTTTTTTAATGCATTTTGCTCTAGGATTTTTATCAGTTTTATCAAAGAGAATTTTGGGGATCGATGTATTGTAACATTAGCTTTACAATGATATTTCTAACAAAAATAGTTTTTTCCTGTGACTGTGACTCCTCAATTAAAATTAATAAAAATCTTGCAAAAAAATAAAAAATTGCCAAAAAAATAGTGTCGGTCGTGAGATTCGAACCAACACCGCCACGATTGCTGAAGGCAAAATTCGTTCATTGGCAAAAATTTAAATTTTTGCGAAATAAAGAACAATAATTGCACGATTGCCAATTTTCACTAAAAATAGCATTTTTCTCTCTCTTTCTCTCTCTCTTCTCACTATATATATTCTAATTGGATAAATCGAATTAATTCGATTGGATATCAAGCAAAATTGCTTATTGGGATGTTGTTTACTACCTGCACTAAAATATTATAATGCTTTTGATATTGTTAAGCACTTTTGCAAGTTAGCATTTCCTTTCAAAATTAACATTTTTTTCATTTAATATTTTTTTTTAAAATGCTTTCACTTTCACTTTATTAAAGAGATACACAATTTATTTGTCTAAAGTAACATTTCCAAATAAAACCATTTGAAAGAATGCTGCAAGATCTTACATATTTATTTATTTTTGATATGTGTATAAAATTTATTTTCATAATGAAATTAACCACTTAGAGTGAACCTTTCGCAATCTTAGTGGTTCCAAGTTAACCAAGGTACCCCCTAGCCTTATCGATAATAGTTTTCAGAACTCCTCCAAGTTTATCAACTTGTCCAATAGCCGCGCCAATTACTGGTGTTCCCTCCACTTCAATTAGAAAAATGATGCCCAAAAGGAAAAAAATAAGGAAAACCGTCAGAAACTTCATGTTGCTTTTAGTGTGTTTTCAAAGTATAAAATATTTTTTATCACTGAAAACACTACCTTTTATACACATTTTAGCAGTTAAAAAAAATTAAAATGAAAAAACCTATTCATTGTTTGATTGGAACATAAAGAACATATTTCCATTTCCAGCTATATATTCAGAACATATGTATGAGTTGAAAAAACCTATTGAAGTTTGACATATATCAAATACATATGCATGTGTTTATAAAAATTTTAATATATTCGAGGCTCATTTGTTTGTTAAGTTGTGCAAACAAAAAACAAATAACTCATACATTTTAACTTAATACTTTATATTAAGTTTAGTTAATCCGGGAATCCGAAATATTGCTTTTGTCTTGAATAGAAGTTACTCCACTATTCACTGTATCATAAAACGCTATAAAATTGAGGGAAGAGTGCAAAATAAAACAAAAACGAGTAATAAAAAGATTTTAAATGACTCTGATGAATGCTGGATACTTCGAAAAGTAAGAGACGACCCGAAAGCAGAATTATACTTAGGAAAGAAATGTAATGCACAAAAAAATACGCCGTTCCTCCGAAAAATGTTTTTAATGGCCCGTAAAAAACCATATTTATCAAAGAAAAATATAATACTAAGAACAAAAATTTGCTAAAGACTTCGAATCTAAAGAATTTGACTTTTGGAAAAACGTACTTTTTACGGACGAGAGTAAATTCAACGTTTTCAGATCAGATGGGCGTGTTAATGTGTGGAGAAAACCTAACCAAGAGATAAATTTGAAAAATTTGAGAGCAACAGTAAAGCATGATGGTGGACACGTCATGGTATGGGGATGCATGTCAGCTTCAGGAGTTGGAAATTTGCATTTCATCGAAGGAAACATGAATAAATGTATGTACCTTAATATGCTCAAAAAAATCTTCATGTAAGTACTGCTAATTTGGGAATCCGGTATAATTTTCACTTTTATCAGAACAATGATCCTAAACATTCTGCCTATATTGTGGGAGAAAGGCTGATATATAACTAGCCAAAGGTTATCAAAAATGTCATAGAAAACTTGTGGCACATTTTAGAAAGAAACATACCATAGCTAACAAAGAATCCTAAAAAAAATTCTCGTCGTCAAGAATGGACAAAAATTAGACCAGAGTACATCGGAAAATTGGTCAAGTCGATGCAAAATCGTCTGAAGGATGGTCAACAAGCAAAACGGTCAAACAACCAAGTATTAATTTTGCACAACTTAAGAATTTTCAAGTAATTTTTTCTTAATGATTAAGTATGATTTTCTCTTAAGGGGGTCTTCTCATTGAGCAACTTTTTTTCGACTTTTTATAGCTTGGGTAGTTGTGAATATGCCCCTAAAAGGATTTTTAGAAATTCGAAATACTTTAGAAGATACAGCCTTTTTTGTGAAGCAAGGTCTTCGTCAAAATGAGCTATTTTTTTTCACTTCAAACTTTAAACGCGTTTATCTCGAAACCACGTTTTTCGAACTGGCGGCCATGATATCTCCAGTTCAAGTGAACCGATTTTCATGAAACAAAGTGGAATCGACGCAAAATTGTCACCATTCTTGGGTGAACCTCGACCATAATTTTAAAAATTTTTACTATTTTTTCTTTACACTAAACTACAAAAAAAGCCCGAAATTGAATTTTTTTTTTTGAATGGCCGCCATTTTGTCAAAAAAAATCACAAAATTAAGCTTGAGGTTCACCCGAGAATTACATCTATACTGACTATAACCCCTTTTTTTTCATTTCAGACGCTCCGGAGATCCGGAATCGTGGCCGCCGTGACGACACCTTTTTTTTCACCAGCAACTTTGAAGTCTCATTACTTTTTGAACAGACCACGTATCGGGGCAAAAAAAATTTTTTTATTCACTTTGAAACTTTTGTAATACAATAAATAAAAAAAGTTTTCAATTATTGTTTGCGTTTTCAAATAAGAATTTTTTTAAAAAGGGTCCAAAAAACGGGTTTTGAATGAGAAGACCGCCTTAACTGTTTATACATGATGAGTTATATATTTACCCATTTTGTCTATTGTACATGATTATATTAAATTAAAAGGCAATTGATTAGAAGCAGGGGCGGATCTGGAAAAAATCTTGGTGGTTGGGGGGGGGAGTTAAATTTTCAAAGACACACATTTTCGATTTGATAAAATGTTGTCTTTTTAAATATAGACAAATTGTACTTTTTTGAATTGAAATTATTGAATTGTTTAATAAGCAATTTTTCCAGACACATTCACGCATATTTCCGTATTTATTTATATCACCCTTTTTATTTATCACCAACTAGATTTAAGGTTGATTTATTCAAATTTTTCACGTTTATTCCATTGTAAAAAAATTGCGCAATTATATTTTCAAGTATGTGCAATGAAAAACATAGTTCTTTTCAATTAAAAAAAATTAAAGGAATTTGCAACTCATTGTTCTGACGATACGGCTATGATATGGTACACTTTGAAAAATAAATGAAAAATACAAAATGATCTTGAATTTGAAATGAATTTTGCTAAATATATTATGTTGATCTACCCATTTGTATTACTATGACTGATTTCAACGAAGAAATACTAGACCTTTCAAATTTTGCACATTCAAAAACAATATATTCGACAGTTTCGAAGACAATTTTACGTAGTCTGCTCTTTTTTCAACCTTGAATCTTTGATATTTTTCAACGAATTTACAAAAACTTTTTTATTTGGTAGAAAATCTCTGAATTTATAAACATTTCAATTATTTTTATTATATTGCATATTTTCAAAGAATTTGAAAAAACAAACAGTTTTGTACGTTCAATTTTATTCAAATGCTCACTACTTTTATATAAAATTATTTTCTACTTACGTACTTTTTGAAGTGCATTTTAATAAAATTGAATGTACAAAAATGTTTGTTGTCTTTTCCAAGACATAAATTCTTGTTTCAAGTAAGTTAGTTCTCGAAATAAGAATATTTTTGTTCACTTTACTCAAGCACAAACTTGCTAAAAACAACTCAAAACCGTGCTCGATGCTTTTTCAAGCATGGTTTGTTTTAATTCAAGCTTGAATTTGTTTGATTTTTTTCTCAGTGTAGAATTTTTAGAAATTAGTGGAAAAATGTCATTATTACAAAGAGTAAAAACGGCGTTGATATCAATAACCTTAGTTTCGCTCACCTATTTACACTGCCAAATTTAAAGTTCATGAAATAATTGAATTTGAATTAGTTCCTTACTAAAAGTGGACTTAACGTGGCAGTTCCATTTCATGAAAGTCGGTTGTGGTAATTTGGTTGGTTTGTTGCAATTATAATTACTAGTACCGCCTGGGGTCGAAAATCGACAAATTTTTGTTTGCTTATTTCTAGTTGTATAAAAAAGTCGGTGCACTCCTTCTCCGCACTCTAATTCATTTAAAAGAAGAATTATCAAAATCGGTTGAAAAACACGGGAGAAAATGGTTCGTAACTGTTTTCACTACGCCTATTTATATTAAGATGAAGAAAAAAAAATTGATAAATTTGGCTTGAAAAATTTCGGAATTCCAAACAATTTAGAATTAACTGAAACAAAAATAAATGTATGCAACAAATTATTTGCGCAGTTGATACAATTTTAGCAACTTAAACCTAGCATTAATTCACTTCTATTATATATATATCAAATACTAGCGGATGTAACCCGGTGTTACTCAGGGTTGTGCCTCGAGCACAGTAAGAGGACGATTTTCAAAACTGCTCTCATTTTTACGTTTTTAAAATTATCAATTCAATTTTAAAATTTTTTAAATTATCGTTTTTTGCGGTTTTGCCTCCTCCTTCCGTCGAAAGTGTTTAGTCAAATTTCCGTAAAACTGTACCTGCCAGACATGATTAAACAAAATAAATGACATCTTCAACGTCTCGATCTGACGTCTGGTTTCTGAGGAAAATGGACACCCACACTCAGAAAAAAAACACATATCTTCCTCCGGTGAAAAATTTCTCTTTTTTCGTTAATAGCAATATTCTCTTTTCAAATAAAATTTCATTCTATTAGAATAAATTTTCACATTTTCGAAGAAATATTTCTTCACTTCTAGGAAATGGAAATATTTCAATGTCTCTTATAATGACAAATATTTTTCTCGCACAAAAAAATTTTCATTTATACAGAAAAATTTTTGAAAATGAAAATTTGTTCATATATTTTGATAAAAAATTCACTATGAGAAGTTTTTTCTTCAATAAAAACAAATATTTTCTCAAAACTAAAGAGTCTTTTTCTCTAAAATCGAATTATTTTTGTGTATTTCTCTTTTTCATAGAAGGTTTTTATCATTTTTAGAGAAATTTAGGATCGCATTTAGAGAAAAGCATTCTCTGAAGCAAGGTCAATACCAATTTTCTCTAAATATGATGCCTTTTTTATCATATTCCGAGAAACTAATTTCTGAGTGCAGTTTGAAAAGTCATTTCGAGAAAAATTTGCTTAAAGTTTTTCTTAGCATGCATTTAATATGCAATTTTATCTCAAATAAATTCCATTCGATTTTTGGACTGTTTTCGTTCAACTTCGGTTTTGGTCGATACTGTTCGGTTAATTTTTTTTCATATTTATATAGCTTCTGCTGGTATTCGTTTTTTCGTTCGTCTTTGGTTCTTGACTTCGTTTGCCTTCGGCTCACTTCTTGTTTTTTGTCGAAAGAACTTTTAAAAGCATAGGATCTATTTCAGTAAAAGATACAAATGCTTGCCAAGTTTCATCGAAATCGGTTCATCCGTTTTGACGTGAATGAGTCGAACATAGTTGATTGAATTAAGCGCCCTCTAACGGAA
Source organism: Tetanocera ferruginea (assembly GCA_958299015.1). Classification (NCBI taxonomy): domain Eukaryota; kingdom Metazoa; phylum Arthropoda; class Insecta; order Diptera; family Sciomyzidae; genus Tetanocera; species Tetanocera ferruginea. The sequence goes on along the minus strand of OY282640.1, from coordinate 146,524,244 downwards.
GTTTTCTGAAATTTAAATAGCGTCAATTCTGTTGCAGAGTCAAGTTATTACATGTACCAAATTTTAGTAAAATCAATCAAGTCATTTAAGAGTTATTGAGTCTTAACAATGCACTACTTAAAGCGCCCTCTTGCGGAAGTGCTTGGAATTTTTTATATTTTATGTTTTATCTTGGGTGCAATTGAACGTTCATACCAAATTTCATTGAAATCGGTTGAAGCGTTTAGGAGTTATTGAGTCTTAAAAACGCACTACTTAAAGCGCCCACTTACGGAAGTCTTTCGAATTTTTATAGCCTATGTTATCTTGGGCGGAGTCGAACCTTCGTTCCAGATTTAATTGAAATCGGTCCAGGTGCTTAGGAGTTATTATGAAGTGCCACGCCCACATAATTCCGCCCAATTTTTTACCTTTTCTTTATCTTTGATGCAGTTGAGCTTTCATACTAAATTTCATTGAAATCGGTCCAGGAGCTTAGAAGTTAATAAGTCTTAATAAAAACGCACTTCTTAAAGCGCCCTCTTGCGGAAGTTTTTGGAATTTTTTATTGCCTATGTTTTATTTTGGGAGCAGTTGAACCTTCATGCCAAATTTCATTGAAATCGGTCCAGGCGTTTAGAAGTTATTATAAAGTGCCACGCCCACATACTTCCGCCCACTTTTTTACAACCCCTATGTTCTTTCTCCCTATGAGAGGTACGTACTCGGTGTCCAAATTACAGCTCAATCGGATAAGCGGTGCGCGAGCCTATACGGAACAGATAGACAGACAGACGGACAGACGGACAGACAGACAGACAGACAGGAGGACAAACATTTGATTTTATATATAAAGAAGATGACAAAAAGTATTACAGATGTTTATAATATTTTCATAAGGACTATAGCTGAAATATTCCTAAAAAATAAATTAACTGATGATGAAATAATTGAAGTACAAACAAAGTATTGGATTTTACATTGTTTGAACTATCCTTTTTGAAAATTTATAAAGTGAAAACTGAAAGTAACAATGCACGTACTGTTTTTTTATGGTAAAATTTGTTGGCACATAGGTTGCAAAAAAGTTTAGCAGGTTTTCAGTAAAAATTAAGAATAATAAAATATTTTAAGTGGCAGCTCTGGTCTGCATTGCCAAAATCTTAATTGCGCTCATTACAAATCAAAATCAATGTTGCTTGCTCAATGATTTCATATAAAGGGCATTTTTAAACTAATTGTTAATATTTTGCAAAAATCTTTATATATAAAAGACAAGCGTCCTGCTCCGTGCTCTATATCATAAAGCATGTTCAGCCTGAACGAGAACCTGTTGTAAAATTATCCATTTGAAATCTTTGTACGTACTATACTTTTTAAAACCTGTTCAGCCTGGACCAGAACCTATTGTAAAATTATCCATTTGAAATGTTTGTACTAACTAAACCTTTTTAAACCTGTTCAGCCTGGGCCAGAACCTGTTATTAAATTATGTATTGGAAATCTTTGTACTTGAAGACTATCGTCATTTTCCTCAGCTACTGTGTATCAAACATCATGTCTTGCTATTACAATGCTTCTTTATTAACAGAACCAAAACCTATTCGGTCTGCATAAACTGAACAGCAATTTTACATTCAGTGACGTTGGTGTCAATTGGAATTGCTAGAATTAAATCACAATGTTCGGTCTTCTGATCCAAGTTTTAGCGATTGGCTACTGAAGTTAAGAAACGGAGATCTTACGAATGATCATTTTGTTTGTAAAGGTTCGCTTATTAACCCTTTCAATGGCTTGCCTAGAATAATCGTGTACAATTTTTTTTGTGCTCATATTCCCATCATTTAAACAATAAAAAGATTAAAAAACATCCCTCTGATTTTTACATGAGCTGCTTTGCTTTTGTCTTTTGTCATATGGACTGTCTAATATAATGGACAAAACCATGATAACGTTGTATTATAATATTTTAGTTTAACTAAAACAACCGGAGACAAATGCAAATGCGTTATTTATGCAATTGTTATTATAACAAAAAAATAATTCTTTGCACACCAATCACAATAATCACTTCCTTTTTGCAAAATTTATTAACACACGATATAAAAAAATTGAAGGCTTCTGTTGGGCATAAAATCGAAAATCTAACTAAGTTAAACGTTATATATCTTCCTAAAATTATTTTTGTCATATTGGCACAACTTCATTTCATAGTACCAACCTATTTGATTTTAGAAAAGACGTTGGAATATAAAAAAAAAAATGTTTTCTGAAGTGTCCAGTATAATGGACAAATCCATTCAAAGGGTTAAATAGATTTTTGGCGATACTTTGAGTCCGAATAACATCAACCGTTATTCGAAAATTGCTATCCTGTGCCCAAAAAATTCCGATGTGAACTAAGTCAACGAGCAAGTTCTAAATATTTTAGTTGGTGACACAGTGAGAGCACGGATGAAATTGAAGACAGTGATGATAACAATAAACAAAATTACCCTGCCGAGTTTTTGAATGAATTGTATCCATCAGGAATGCCACTGCATAAGTTGAACCTCAAAATTGGAAGTATTATAATACTTCTTCGAAATTTCAATACCAAAAGAGATATCTGTAATGGAAGGTGGTTAGTTTTGAAAAACCTAAAAACTTAATTAATCATCGCACAGGTATTGACAGGCGCACTGGCGAACATGAAATAGTTTTCATACCTACAATTTATTTGGCCCCGACAAACACAGATTTGCCTTTCACTATCCGGAGGCGACAATTCCCAGTTAAACTGACATTTTCAATGAACATAACTAAATTGCAAGGTTAAATATTGCAAAAAGTAGGAGTTTTTCTAAAAGAACTGGTATTTAGTCATGGGCAGTTTTAGCGGGCTGATGATGTAAAACTAAGCATTATAGATGACATTTATAAATGACATCCTAAGGTTAATTGGCTAAAAATTCTATGAATTTTTTTGCTAGAAATGTTGTATATAAAGAAGTTTTATCAAAATAATTTAATAAACATGTTTTCAAATAAAAACCTTTGTATATAAATCCAATAAATTTTTTGTCGCCTTTTTTACTCTAAATAGTTCCTTCCCGTCGTAGGACGGGCTTTTACACTAGTATAATAATAATTATTATAAAGCAAACACTTACAGCTGAGTAGTGACTTCAAATTTTTTTTAAATTTTTATTTGTAAGAAAATAACGAGTATTTAAAGTTGATTGTTTAAAAAATGGATTGTTTGAGTACATAACGAGCTCTAACTTTATTTTCAGGCTCATTTTTAAAAAAAGGCGAAGTTACACTACCTCGACTTAAGTGTTTGCTTTACATATAATTATATTTTGTTTTTTGCAGATGACTAAAGATCGTGTTATTCTACAAGTAAAATGCACCTATTCTTCTCGCATCGCTTCATAAAAACGTCACCTACACGCAAATGACGTCACAAAACAAAAAAAAAAACAAAATTTATTTTTAAATACTTTAATAGTTGTTGAAATTAAAACAAAAACTAGAGTTTAACATTGTCTCTGACCATTTTTTTGTAGTATTCTTTCAAAACGCCTTCAGAATCGCTTATGTACACATAAAAGTACTCTTAAGTTGTGGGCACAATTATTTTTTCCTAATAAAGTATTAAAAAGTATAGTTTTTAAAAGTACTTTTGGGGGGAGGGGCTAATTACCCCCATTACCCCCCTTGTATCCGCGCCTAAACTCCAATCGCGCGTCTGAGCTGACACGCACACTTATTTTTTCACATTCACTTTATTACACAGATACTCACTTTGCTTGTCCAAAGTTACATTTCCCAACATTATAAAGGATCATTATAAAGGATATTATTGTAAGATACTAAATTTTTATTTTTTTTGTATATATACATTTTATTTTCATAAATGCATGAGCCCCAGGAAGCTTAAGCTTCTGTAAGAAGTTAAGCTTCTGTAAGAACAGATTGCACTTTTAATTTTCAACCAAGTTTTGCTTTAATTGAAGCAATATTTCCACTAACAACTTTTCCAGCAACTTGAGCAAGTGCTTTAGCAAGTCCTCCTAATGGAAGAGGTATTGGAGATCCTTCCACATCATTTAGAGAAATAATGCCCAAAAGAACAAAAATAAAGAACGTTGATAGAAACTTCATGTTGCTTGCTGTATGTTTTCAAAGTAAAAACTATTTTTTATCACTAAAAACATCGCCTTTTATACGAATTTTAGCAGTTAACAAAACAGTATAAAAAAAAAACTATTCATTGTTTCATTGAAACATTTAGCAAAATATTTGCATTATATGTATTCGAAACATATGTATGTACGTGTTGAAAAAACCCATAGAAGTTTGCTATTCGAGACGTTTGTATTTGCTTAATTGTGCAAATCTAAAAAGGTTCGGTTTCTCCAATTGAAATAAGCTGAAACAAGAAAGTCAAATAAATTTTAACTTTATAGAGTTGATTTGAAATTTTAACTTCAAGGCGAATAAAGAATTTAAGAACGAATTTCACTTCGTTGACAAAAATATTGTTGACTTCCGAACATACATATACTTATAAGGTTGAAAATTAAATGCGCATATAAAATCGCTGTTAGACTCATATCTGTCGATTTGTCTTATTGAATACAGGCGAGCCACGTGTTATACTGGTACAAAGGTTCCACTGAGACAACTGAAGATGGCCACAAAAAAATACTCATTGAGACGAAGAAGAAAAAACTCCACCCCCAATTTTGAATGAAAGCGTTGAAGTTCCACTTCCCGACTATAACGAGGTCTTAACAGCTATAGCTCGGCTTAAAAACAACAAAGTCACAGGAGCCGATGGCTTACCAGCTAAGTTGTTTAAGAAGGGAGGCGAGTACTGACTACGATGAAAACACGAGCTGTATGAGCTATATGCCGACATCGATACAGTAAGCGCCATCTAAGTCAGTAAGTAGCCATCAAGTCAGCCATTTTTGAACTTGATCTTTGCTTTTTAAAAAGAATCTCAAATATAAAGTTTCATTACGATAGCTTCAAAGTTACGGCTGTTATCGTGTCGACAGACAGACACACATGGCTACATCAACTCAGGTGGTGATGCTGATCAATAATATATATACTTTTATGCATCTACCACAACTCCTTATGGGCGTTACACACGTCTTGACAAAATTAATACACCCCTTACGCAGTACGCGTTGTGGTATAGAAATGAATATAAGTGGGTCCAAAAAAGGTACCCCTAGAAACTGATCGATCTTAACCCTTTTTTTGAATTTTTCTTAATTGGCTTAATTTATCCAACCATACAAAATTGAATTGTCATAGGAGCACTCCTTCTATTTTTGTACCAATTTTGTATGGGATGTCACTGTGTGCTTGCCGAAAATTTATTTATTGAAAAAAAGCTCTTTTCATGAGAAGTTCAATAACTTTCTCAATTACAGGTCGATTTTTAAAAAGCGAATTATTCATGCTGGACTAGTGTAGTCTCTATATAATAAAGTGTATGGCAAAAGTCGAAAAAATTTAAAAAAAGTTGTATTTGCATAGTAAATACACACAGTTTTCTCAAGTTCTCCCAAACAATATATATATATATATCGTTGGAAAAGTGTAAGTTTAGGATCCGTTCTTGTAGGATCCGGTTAAATTTTTAAAATCGGCAGGCAATCAGGTAATTTATGGGCCTAAAAATGGGTAAAAGTAAACAAAATCGGTTTTTTTTACCATAAGTTTAGATTTTGCGGGTGTCTAGCAAATTTCAAGTAAAGAACATTTTTGCACCTGACAAGACCTACCAGCAAAATAAAATTATCTCTCAGGTGTTTCAACTTCGTTCTATTTTGTTACACTTTGTTAGTGCTTAAAAATATCAATAGCATTATATTTGAGTGCAGGTAGTGAAAAGCAGATTCGACAGTATAGTACGTACAAGGTATAGTACATACAGTTCACAAACAAGACCACTCAGTTCTAAGTAGTGCATATAAGAACCCAATATAGAAGTAGTACATATAAGAACCCAATGAAGAAGCCTGTGAAACAGTTCGTATAAAACAAAAGCAATGCAAGCACAAACAACAAAACAAAAACAAAGAAAGCAGCAGGCACAGCATAAGCAGCTTATGATTGATTTTCTTATATGAACACATGCATTTTTCTGCTAATATTTTACTATTTTGTGACTTTAATAAAATAGTGATAAAATCCAAAATCAGATATTCATTCAACGCTGGATATATCTGATATCTTAGTGTATATATTATCTTTGAACGATGAATATTAAAGGCTGTAGGTATACCCTAAAGTATTCGTGGAAAAAGTTTCATGGCCTTGAAAAAATCTGTTAAAACGACCCCATACAAATCGCGCTGTAAGAAGTTATTCTATTTCAAAAATGTCTAACAATTATCAAATAATAACAAATTATACTCAAATTTAAAAAAAAAAAAAATTTCTATTTGTAGCAAATTATATTATTGTTGGTTGCTAAGTTATTTAAATAATTAACTTTAGTTAAAAATTCTTACGTAAAATTAAATTTGAAATTCAATGATATTAATCATTTAATAATTATATTATTTAGTTATAATTATAACTGATAAATTTACTGAGATACTTCAAAATTTATTAACTAAAATGTTCATTTCGAAAATATTTTCAAAAATGAACTTACATTTCAGAATCAGATATACATTTTTTTCGTGCTTAACCCCTTCGGGTAATCCTGATGATTTTTTCAAAACTTTTTTATGCAATATTGAAGACCATTTTGTGAAGACATTAACTAAGAAAAAACATAACATTTTGACCATTATTGGAAAAGTTACTTATTGTTTTATAAAATGATTTTTGAAAGTAACACAGTAAAAAATGTTGTTTCACCGTTGCAAGAATTTAGAGCATTAGAAATAAATGAAGTCATTAGTATTTTGTATATTTTGTATAAAAGTGAAAGTCCGCGGTATTTTTCGAAACCAAATTGCCTACCTGTGAGCAATTAGGTAAGGTTAGAAAGGGTCCTCCAAAGTTGAGGAGCTTCTGTGAGGCCTTTTGGTCCATAACGATTACCTTATTTGATTATATTTAACCCAATTGTAGTGGTTCTCAATAAGCCTAATTCTTTCTTATTTGTGATCTTTCATCGAACCATCCTGTACTCTTAGTGAACTTCCATATATTTAACAATAGTGTGTTTACTTGCTCCTCCAAATCTTTAAAAAATCTGTTTCGTGTATGTGGGTGCGTAATTGTTTGTTAAAAATTAAGTGCCTTAAAGCCATTTAAATTTCCCATCACACCAATAGGGCAGTGACCTGTTAAGATTCCCACCAGTATCTGGATTTATCGTTTTGCCAAGAGCAGAAGGCTCTTAGTTCTGTTCTCGTTTTTTTCTGGCCAGAGCCTTCTTGATAAATTGCAGCCACTTCCGGAAGCTGACCTTGGCATGCGTGTTAAGTGTGTGATTTAGCATGCTCGGAGCCCGGGTTCGATCCCCAGCTGCGGCCAAAAAGTTTTTTCAATAAAAAATTTTTTCTGATCAGTCATCACCTCTCTGCAGACAATGGCAAACCTCAGAGAGTAAGTAATGCCATGTAAAGCTTCTTGAGATCATGAACTTTAGCCGTTCGGAGTCGGCATAAAACAAGTAGGTCCAGTTCTCGGTCAATTGTGTGCAAACATTTCATAACACACAAAACCACAATTGATCATAAGAAGCTCGGTCAAAGTCCTTTCAAGGGCTGAAATGGCCAATTTGTTTTTTTTATTTTGTTTTTTCTGGAAGCACAGTTTATGTTGGTATTACCTCTGGCTTCGGAGTTGATGCTTCTTTTGACGATATCTATTGAAAAAAAAGTCTGTAATGGTTCTGTTTGTGTCTATCGTTACTTCACTTCTTGCCAACTCATCTGCTTTGTTATTCCCTTCTACGTTGCTTCTTTTGGAACCCAGCAGAGAGTGACATTGTTGGTATTGAAGACACTGTTCGGGACTTTAGTACCGAAGAACAGCCCGAAGTTGTAATATTTCTTTCCAGCCGCTTGGCCGATTGATTATCGTCCAAAATTACTAACTGTGCTGCTTTTTCAATCGCATAGATTTCAGCTTGAAAAACACTGCATAATCAGGAAGTTTGTAAGACTTTTTGATCTGTAGCATTTCGCAGTATACACCTGATTATTGGGTTCTATTGGGTGGTGTGTTTCCATTTTTGTCTGCTGGGAATGGATGTGGTTGGATGTGTTATTTTTGATTTCTCAGTTCCTAGGGATTTTGACGGATACATGTTCGAAAGCGTTGTTTTGACGATGGGTCTGACGATCCAGTGAATGTTTTGTACGTTTTTTCAACCAAACTGATGACTTGACTTGTATATTTTGATTGAACTGGCAATTCGAAATCGATCTGAGGTTTTAAGAAAATCATCAGCATCACCGAAAGGGGTAAGCACGAAAAAACAAAAATAGTATGAAAACAATTTTAAATTTCGGCTTTGAGTAAGTTTGGTGTCACCGGACTAAAATATTAGGTAATTTCAAGTTCAGAATCAGATTTGTCACTAAATTTTACATCAAAGTTGATGAGTTTTGTTAATTTGTGCTCTAATTTCAAATGCATAATTTTTTTATTCAAAAATGTCTTATAAAAAATCGCGAAAACACAGGTTTATTCAGCAGAACCGGGTCGGTTTCGACAATTCTTGAACTTTTAATAGCTCAAATTATTTCATTTGCAACCATAGTTAATAATTGCGGGTGGCACGCAAAATCCCAAATATTTTAGCATTTTTCATACAAATCTGACCCATTCTACTGTACATGTTTTCACAATTATTATTAATATTCTATTTATTTTCCAACCCAAAAATTGCTGCATTTGAAGCCTTTATGAAAATGTTATAACTGCAAAATTAACATTGCATACTGTTAGGGATTCATTAATTATTATCAGCCACACAAAAAGTTCGCTTATCCATAGAACCCTCATATGATATGAAAAGAGAGCATATCCGAATGCACACACCAAATTGTACCATTTTATTATTTAACCCATTTCTTGTCAAGCGAACTTGAAAAGTTGATTGATTTTTCGTCTAGAAAGCTGTCATCATATATTTTCAAATTTAATTTCATTTAAATATGAAATCAAATTTTTTTTGCTGCCCGCCCATTTTCCGAGAGCATTGTTGGTTAAAATTAGATCTGCAACAAAAAAATGGCGCATATCTAGTGGTGCAAAAGCCATGATAGAATAATAAGGTAGGCGCATATTTTCACGGCTGCTCAAATGTCTAATTTACCCTAAACCTGAAAGGTCAGGGTATATTAACTTCGTGCAAACGTTTGTAACGCATAGAACGAAGCGAGTCCGGTATAGAAAAGTATATATATTCTTGATCAGCGTCACCACGTGAGTCGAGGTATCCATGTCCGTCCGTCCGTCCGTCCGTCCGTCCGTCTGTCTGTCCGTCTGTATGTTGTCCGTATACACAGGATAAGAAGAAGGAGTTGAGATAATTAGATGAAACTAGGTACATATAGTCACATGAACCCAAGGATCTGCACTATTGAATATTTTTGGAATCCGCCCACGGACACGCCTACCTCCCATACAACGCAAAAATTTAAAACTGCATAACTCAGCTCATAATAAGCCTACAACAATAAAATTTGATAAGTATATGTTTTCTATCAACACAAAGATGTTTTCGAAAAATGGGTGTCATCCGCTCACGAACACGCCCACCTGCCATACAACCCAAAAATTGAAAACGCAATAAATAAGCCTCTGTTTAATCTAAAGAGCTAAAATTTTCCACGCATATTTTTTATAGCAAAACAAAGATGGTTTTGCAAAATGGATATCATCCGCCCACGGGCACGCCTACCTCCCATACAACGCAAAAATTCAAAACGGCATAATTCAGCTACTGTTTAACCTAAAGAGCTAAAATTTGGCACGTATGTTTTTTATGATAAGACAAAGATGGTTTTGAAAAATTGACGTCATCCACCTACCTCCCATACAACCCATAAATTTAACACGCAATAAATAAGCCTCTGTTTAACCTAAAGAGCTTAAATTTGGCACGTATTTTTTTTATAACAAAACAAAGATGGTTTTGAAAAATGGACATCGTCCGCCCACGGACACGCCTACCTCCCATACAACCCAAAAAGTTTAAAACTCAATAAATAAGGTAATGTTTGTCATAGAGAAATTAAATTTGGTATGTACATATGTATTTTATACCAAAACTAAGGTGTGTTCAAAAATTGGAAGTAATTTGTCCATGAACACGCCCACCTCCCATAGCGAAAGCACAATAAAGGCATTAACTGTGAGCTAAAGAAATAAAACTTGGTATGCGTAAATTTTTCATCAACATTTAAATGGATATAAAATATAGGCTTCATCCGCCCACGGACACGCTGATTTACAATAGAAGTTTTTTTGTTTTTAAAATGTGGGTTTAGGGTATTTCATAGTCGGCCTAGACCGACTTTAAACTTTCTTTACTTGTTTTCACAATAAATCTGTAATAAAAATATATAAAAAAGTTCTTGAAAGTATGCTTTTTAATGGAGCTGCACAGTGTATTCATCATATACAAAATCGGTACAAAAATAGAAGGAGTGCTCCAATGATAATTAAATTTTTTATGATTGAATAATTTAAGCTAAATAAGCAAACTTGCAAAAATGGTTGACATTCGTTAGTTCCTAGGGGTACCTTCCTTGGACCTATATTAACTTTTTACATTATTTTGTATGCGAGTGCTTACAAAAGTTGGCCGATCTTAATAAAATTTTGTCAAAAGGCTAGGCAATTAGAGAAATAGTTTTGCACTGAAAACAGTAGAAATTGATGAGAACTTAGGGGTACCTACCTTGGATCTATATTAAATTTTTATACGATTTTGTATGGGAGGTATATACAAAAGTAGCCCGATCCTATCAAAACTCAGTGAGAATTCTAGACAAGAAGAGTAAAAGATGTGAACTGAAAATTATAGAAATTGGTAAAACCTTAAGGGTACCATTCTTACACCTATATTATTTGTTTTTTAAAAATCCAATTTAAGACACATTTTATGTTATTTATAATAGAAAAATAAATATGGTAACTTTTTTTATCACTCATATCACTTCTGACTTTTATGACTGTAACTTCTTCGTGAGATTCACTACAAAATTAAAGAATCCTTTTTTTAACCGACTTCAAAAAGGCGGAGGTTCTCAAGTTGTTTGGTTTCTCTGTTTTTTTTGTGAATGTATGTACATCGATTACTCCTTAAGTACTTGCCCGATTGCCGTAATTTTTTGTCAACATATAGAGACTATCAACGCGGAGGTGCCCGTCTATGAAAGTGGGCGGTATTCGGCAAAGGGGCCTGCCTCTATAAGAAAAACACAGTATCACAGTAAATATTGACACTAGGGTAATAAAATTCACAGTAAAATTACAAGGGAAAGCACAAATATTAAAAAAACTTTTTAACAAAAAAAAACCTACTTCAAAATCACTACAAAGTAAAAAATAATTTTAAATTACTTTTACTATTTATATCTTGGTCAAATTTGATAATTTATTTATACTCATTATTATATTGGAAATCTTATGATATCAATTATTCTGAATTTTTTTATTTTTATCATAAATATATTAATTTTTTATGATAAAAAGCGCTTCGAAGTCGGCGCTAATATAATCAGATATTTTGTGCAGTTGCAACACACATATTAATTAAGATTTAAGAAAAATTAAGATTACAAATTAATACAGCGTCACCTAAGCAAAAAAAAAAAGTCTTAAATAGAGCAAGGATGGCAAAAATATCATGATTTTATGTCAATAATTAGCTCCGACTACAAAGCTTTTATTATCATAAAAAATTAATATATTTATGATAAAAATATAAAAAAATGCAGAATAATTGATATCATAAGATTTCCAATATAATAATGAATATAAATAAATTATCAAATTTGACCAAAAACTAACACTAGGGTAATAAAATTCACAGTAAATAAATAGTAAAAGTAATTTCAAATTATTTTTTACTTTGTAGTGATTTTGAAGTAGGTTTATTTTTTGTTAAAAAGTTTTTATTTCTTTCTTTTTAGAGAAAATGATATATTTTAAAAAAGTGTATAAATTAATCAAACACCAATAATATATGCTCATAATATGGAAAATACTTTTCTGTCGTTTCTTATTCTGTTCTTTGTCAGTATCTTTATCAGTACCTACTCTTGTATTTCTATCAGTACCCCAATGTCAATATTGACTGAAATATAGTGTTTTTATAATAGTGACACGCCTCTTTGTCAAGAATATCACACTCTTTGTCATAGTGTTTTCAATAGTGCTACCCATTCTAACAATGAATTTTATCACCCTTAAGTAGTGTCCGACCGAAACCAAAATTTTGGCCGAAACCGAAACCGAAACAGAATTTCGGTCATTTTTGTAATATTCGGCCGAAACCGAAACCGAAACCGAAACTGAATGTCTACATGAAAATTTTTTTAAAAACAATTTATTTTTTTTAATTTTTTAGTTAAAAGCTTTCAAAAACATAACAATTGAAACAGATTATAATAACGTATACATTCGATAAATATTCTTTTGCCTTTATTAATAAAAATTTACGAACCTCTTATAAAGCCTTTAAAAAAAAAAATTCAAAAACAGTATCCATAAACGTCCAATAACGACAAAAATCTCTTATAAAGGCTTCTTAAATGAGTAACCTTCAATAAACCCTTGTAAAGCCTTTTTTAAATTTTTACTCTAATGTGAACACAAATATTGTCAAAAATACTTCAAACTGTTTCAAAAAATATGAAAACATGGCAAAACATTTCAAAATATTGAAAATAAAAATTATAAGTGACAATTTTTTCACAGAAGAACATAGATTAAACAATTTTTTGACTGTTTGCATGTCAAAGTAAGTATTGATAAAATTGTGACAAATAAACAAAAAATTATTGAATTTATCAAATTCACGAACCATTCTTGACACTGTTCCCATTTCAAATTGAGAGTGTTCCTATTTTAACAAATAAGCTGAGACAATATTTTTATGAATAACAAAATTTTAAAAAACATTTTATCTCTAGAAAGCTTTTTGACTATTGAGCACTTTAAATCTTTTTCAAGATATTTTTATGAATATGACCGTTTGAATATTAATGTTCAACTTTAAAATAATAAATATGGAGATCATTTTAATACCACGTTAAGGAACTTTTTAGTATTTAAAGTTAAATAACTTAATATTAGAATCTAAAAAAACTACATTTATCGTTTTGTGCTGGACTCAACTCACACGGTCAATCAAATGACTGAATTTCACGGTTTTGTTCTACTTAACACCATTAAAAATTTTGATGAAAGCGAACTCACATCTACCATTGAAATATATGTAAAAAACCGAATTAGAAGTGTCCGATCAAATATTCGGTTTCGGTTTCGGTTTCGGCTATATTGATGCCGAATAGCCGAAACTGATTAAAAGGGCCGAAACTGGCCGAAACCGAAACCGAAACCGAATATTCGGTCGGACACTACCCTTAAGTCAATATTATACAGTTTTTTTACACACTGCCACACCCCTTAGTCGAATAACGCCCAATTCCTCGGTAGTAATATGTAATAATTGTGCCAACGTCTGTACTTTTTCAGTTAGTAGTGTCAGTATTTGATTTAGTGTTTTCTAATATTACCACACCCCTTTGTCGAATGACGGCCACTTTATTGACAATAACTTGTTATAAGTGTGTCTACCTCTGTACTAAATATCAGTACTCTAGTGTCAATATTATTCAAGATATAGTGTGTTTTAAATATTGCCACACCCCTTTATCAAACAACGCCCACTTTATTGAAATTAATTTTTTATAACTGTGCCTACCCCTGTAGTTAACTTTAGTACTCTAGTGTCAATATTATTCGAGAAACAGAGTTTTTCTAATATTGCCACACCTCTTTGTCAACTAACGCCCACTTAATTGACTGTTATTTTTTATAGTTGTGCCTACCCTTGCATTCTTGCTGTGAATTTTATTGACTCTAGTACTCTAGTGTCACTATTTACTGAGATACAGTATTTTTCTTATAGTGACACGCCCCTTTATCGAATACCGCCTACATTACTGGCAGTTATTTGTTATATTTGTACCTTCCTTTGCACTACATTTTTTTAATCGAGATACATTGTTTTTTTTAATATTGCCACTCCCCTTCTCGAATAACGCCCATTTATTTTTACAAAAATTTGTAGTAATTTTTCCTACCGTTGTAATAAATTTCTGTACCCTAGCATCAATATTATTCGAGAAACAGTAATTATCTTATATTGCCACACCCCTTTGTCGAATAACGCCCACTTTCTTTGTGCTTAATTTCAGTACTCTAGTGTCAATTTTATACGAGAAACAGAGTTTTTCCAATATTGCCACACCCTTTTTTAGAACAACGCCCACTTAAGTGTTTGTAGTTTTTAATATATGTGCCTGCCCTTCTAACTTTACAGTGAATTTTATTTCTCTAGTGGCAATATTTACTGAGATAAAGAGATAACTTGAGAACCTCCTTCTTTTTGAAGTCGGTTAAAAATGACATTCGTTAAAAACTTGAGGCTTAAAATTTTTTTAATTAAAGAATAATTTTTCATATTTCCTGTAAGAAATGCTTTTTAATTTATTTTTTTTTTCACTATCAGTGCTTTTGGTATTTTTTGCCACTTTTGAAACTAATTTCCTTGAGCATGTCATTTCAAAATTAACGATTTTGAATGTGAAAAATTTTTTAAATTTTTTCACACTTATATTTTTTATACACTTATAACAGATACTCACAACTCAGATTTATAACAGATAATCACTTTACTTAAGTTAAATTTTTCAATGAAACCATTTTAAAGGATGTTATTTGCAAGATATAACATATTTATTTTTTTCTATTTGTTTTCTATTATTTTGTCCCAAGCACTTCCGTTTTATCCTATCTACAGCAGATTGAACTTCAAGTTTTTAACCAAGTATTCCAGTAAGCCCAGTAAGTCCACCAAGTTTTCCAGTTACTCCACCAGCAAGTCCACCAAGTTTTCCTGTAAGTCCACCAAGTCCACCAATTTTACCAATTCCACCAAGTCCACCAAGACCATTAAGTAGACCAAATGTTGGAGCTCCTTCCACATCATTTAGAGAAATAATACCCAAAAGGACAACAATAAAGAACATTGTTAGAAACTTCATGTTGCTTGTTGTATGTTTTCAAAATATAAACTATTTTTTGGTACTTAAAACAACGCTTTTTATACTAATTTTAGCAGTTTAGAAAGCAATAACAAAAAAAAACGATTCATTGTTTGATTGAAACATAAAGAAAATTATTTGCTTTACATGTATTCGAAAAATATATATTTGTTGAAAAAACACATAGACGTTTGCTATGCGAGACGTGTGTGTTTGCTTAGTTGTGCAAACTTAAAAATGTTCGGTTTCTCTCCAATTGAAATAAGCTGAAAGAAGAATGTACAAAAATTTTAATTTTAAAGCGAAATTCATTTTACTTCGTTGTCAACAATATTGTTAATTTCCGAGCATATATTTAGTTGAAAATTCAACATGCATATGAGATCGCTGTTAGACCCATATCTGTCGAACTCATTGTATAAAGGCGGGCCACGTGTAAAACTGGTGCCAGAGTTCCGCTGAGACAACTGATGATGGCCTCACAAAAATTTTATTGAGACGAAGAGGAACAAACTTGTAGAGATGAGAATGGTGATCTGTTTACTGATACGCAGTGCGCATTAAAATTATGGAGACAGCATTTTTCCAATCTGCTTGCAGGCGACGATACCAACAATTCCGCCCTTGGAGAATGCAGTCTGACACCTCCAATCGAAGATGATGGAGTAGAAATTCCACCACCTAGCCATGACGAGGTTAAAGTTGCTGGCTGCTGAATTGTTTAAAGCCGGCGGAGGTGAATTGATAAGGTGCATGCATCAACTCATCAGCAAAATATAGCTAGCGGAAAGCATGACCGACGATTGGAATCTCAGTGTGCTTTGTCCTATACATTAGAAAGGAGACCCGATAATCTGCGCCAACTACCGACGTATCAGTCTTATTTCAATTGCATACCAAAACACTGATTGGACCTTATCAGTATGGCTTTCGTCCTGGCAAGTCCACCATAGACCCACTTTTTACACAACGCCAAATCCTGGAGAAAACCCACGAAAACCAAATCGACACCCATCATCTCTTTGTTGATTACAAAGCTTTGTTCGATAGCCCGATTCGGGATTGCCTGTACGCAATAATGTCTGAGTTCGGTATACCTGCAAAGTTGATAAGACACTGCAAAATGACGTTGAATACATGAAGCTCCGTCAAGGTTGGAAATGACCTCTCCAAAACCTTTAATACTGAACGAGGTTTCAGACAAGACGACCCGCTATCATGCGATCTCTTTAATTTCATCATGAAGGGGTTCCTACGAAAGGCAGGTGTTCAACGAAATGGTACCATTTTCTACAAAGGTGTGCAGCTCCTTGCATATGATGATGATATCGATATTATCGGCAGAACCAAGAGAGATGTAACTGCTGCTTTCGCCGCTATCGAAAAGGAATCAGCCAAAGTGGGTTTGTCGGTGAACGAGGGCAAAACAAAGTATATGCTGTCAGCAAATAGGGAAGCGCGGCGTCTAGGCTCCCATGTTACAGCAGGCAAATATAACTTTGAAATTGTCAAGGAGTTTGCATACCTTGGCACCGCCGTAAACAGCAACAACAATGTCAGCCTGGAGATAAAGCGAAGAATAACAATTGCTAATAGGTGCTACTATGGGCTAAATAAGCAATTATGTTCCAGAACCCTCTGTCGACCGACAAAACTAACACTCTACAAGACGCTCATCATACCTGAGCCCTCTATGGCGCTGAAGCATGGGTGGTAACGCAAACAGATGCAGCCGCTCTTGGGGTGTTCGAGAGGAAAGTTCTTCGACGACTATCGCCTTCGAATGAACCACGAACTGTACGAGCTCTACAACGACATTGACATAGTCCAGCGAATAACAATTCAGCAACTACGTTGGCTGGGTTCTGTCTTTCGTATGGATGAAGAAGCTCCAGCGAAAAGGGGTTTGAGCAGGGTTGCCAGAGACTCTTCGCTTAAAAACGTCAAAAAGCTTTTAAAAAATCGTCATTTAGGTCTTAAAATCGTCATTTTCCCGTCTCAAAAATCGTAATTTAAGTCCTTAAATCGTCACACAGTACAGTACAGAAATGTTTACTTAAAGTAAAATGAAAATTAAAAATTTTTCTTATGAAAAAAACAGTATATTCATTTATATAATTTACATATGGCTTATATATTTATATAAATTTATTGTTCAGAGATATTGATTAAAAGTTTTAATTTAGTTGAAATTTCATACACGGCTAGAACAAAATGGGCTCAAATTAAGCGCAAAGCGTTCGTAAATGAAATTAGCTCAATAGAGCACGAAACCATCTCAAAACATGGCTTGAAAATTTTTTGATAAACACGTCAATTTGTGCTTAATAAGTGTTATCTTGGGTTTGATCATAAAAATAAATTTTTCTTGTTGTGGTTTTTGCTCACCAAAAAATGAGTAACCGAACAACATAATTCTCGGTTGGTTTTTGTTGCGGTTAGTATAAAAGTGCAGAACACAAATTCAAAAAAAATATATTTTCTTGTCCGAATCGGATCAAATATCTAATTTGGACAATGAAAAAATAATTTTGAATTTTCCTTTGGTCATCTTTTTTTTTTATTCGGTTCCATTGATGCCTAAGCCCCTTACATTTTGCCTTGTATTATTAAAATTCATAAAATGTCACATCCCAAAATTTCTTTGATAAGACATATGAAAGCATGTTAACTTGTTTTATTCACAATCCATAAACGACATGCATTGGACAAAAATGAGCCTGTTTTTTATACCCAATACTAAAATGCCATACATTGAACCCAAGTGAGCATATTCGTTTTTTGACGAACAATTAAAAAAAAAAACATTATGCATACATGAGCGTGTTAATTTTGTTTTTGATAAACAACAACTTTAGGGCTTGATATCAAGAATATTACTGCTTAGCTCAGCATCACTCTCAAAATAAATTGATTTGGGTTTTTTTCAGCTCAAGTTTCTCTCCGTGTATTAATTAAGAATATGAGTTAGTTTTACAACAAGGAAAATTATTAAATTTCAGATAATCTGGTGTGATAATCAAAATACCTTTCAGAGTATCGCTTTCCAAACGATTTCTTATAGCCCGTTTCAAAAGAGAAGAACATTTTTTAGTTTCATTTTTCGATGCGCAGTGAGAAATTATTTTTAAAGCTAGAAAATTTTTTAGAGCGTAATTTCCTGCTCTTTTTGTACTGTTCGCTGAACTTTATGCTTTTTTTGAGTTTTTTTTACTATTTTTCTATATATTTAAATGCGCAAACATTCAGAACAAATGATCGCACAAGTACGGTGTTGCACCGACGGCCTGCAGCAACCTGCATCTTAAGAGAGAAGTCAAATACAACTAACATAAAAAATAAATTATTTTCTTGAGGAAAAATTGAGAAGTGAAATTTCGGATACTAAATTATTTTTTAACGCCCCCTGTTTTTTCAATTTTGATTGGTTGATTTCAAAAAATAAAATTCAGTACTTCCGCAGCGCAGTTGCGATGAACAACAAAATTCAGGAATACACATTAATTTTTTTTTATTTATTTTTCTGCTCAGAGAATATTCAATTTTTTTTGTAATGTCGACCAATCAGAATGAAGAACGCTCTCAAAATTATTTTCTTATTCTCAAACATGCGCGAAAATGTTCTTCTCTTTTGAAACGGACTATAATATATATTTTTTTTAAATTAATTTTTGAAAAAAAATTTTCTTTTGAAAAACTATATTCTTGAAATCGAAAATATTTTTATTTTATCACCAAAGTTAATGTAAAAGAAAATAGAATGCTTTGTCAACTCATTTAATATATCAGTAGGTATATCACTTTTCTTAACTTTTGCTATAACATAAATTCCTAAATAAATATCATAATTTTTTGAAAAATGACCATTGTTTTTTTGTCGATATTTTCCATTTCGTTAAAATTTATGTACAATGGTTTTAGCTCTACTTTGTTTTTTTTTTTAAAAAAAAATATTGAACAGTGCAAGTAGGGAATTTTTTTTTAGTTTTCAAATTAAAGTGTTGTAAATGAAAAAAAAAATATTCCTATGTAAATTAACTCTTGAGCTATGAAATCGTCATTTCTGATCTCAAATCGTCCAATCGTCATTTTGGTCATAAATCGTCAAAATGACGATGCCATCGTCCATCTGGCAACGCTGTGTTTGAGGCGAAAGCCGAAGGTCGACGACGAAGAAGAAAACCATGCCTCCAATGAATTGACCAGGCCGAGGAAGCCCTTACCGCGCTTGGTTAAAGAGATTGGAGACGGCGCGCGCGAAGCTGAGACGCCTGGCTAGAGCTGATGAAGTCGGCCGTAACCCGACAACGGGTTGTCATGGCCACCTAAGTAAGTAAGTAAGAAGAGGAGCAAACTTTATGAAACGGCTCAAAGGTTACTGTATTGGTAAGGAAACTCAGACTTAAGTTTGGTAAAGTTCCATTTCACAAAAAATTGTTATTGTAGTATGTGTTAACTCTTGTCCAGAAAAGGCACTTTTTCCAAACAATTTCCAGGAAGTTTCAGGCTAAACAGATTACGAAATCATTTTGTGGAGAGTACTACAATGAGCACAACAAGGAAAAAGTTGAAAACAAGTTTATCAAATACTTTTTTTTAAGTATGGAGTGTATGTAATTATTTAAGTATGCTTGTGTTCTAACAAGGTATTTAATTTTCCAACTGCATTGTCTTATATAATTTGTATGTTCAATTTTTGGCATTTTGAAATGGAAAAGCTTTACTAAAACAGTTAATATAATTAAAATTTTCATATTTGTAAGCTTATTCTATTAAAAGTTTTTGTAAAAATTGTGCAATTCATTATAAGAGATTTTTATATCTGTTAAAATATCATAAATTTTTAATTAGAAATTTTTTAAGATGTTATTCGGCTAATTTTAACAAAAATGTTGATAAAATTCGCACGATTTTCTATAACAATGGATTAAATCATCGTAAAGTTTCCAGGTTTTCAAATAGTTTTAGGACATTCAGAGATTTTAGTGAGACTGGACATTAGACCGGATCATTCTTATATGGATACAAAAAATTTCAACCGGTCGGGGTCTCAAAAGTTAGAGGAACTCATTAAAATGATTTCTGCATACTTTTTTTTCAAATCGGAGAAAAACCGCCGAAGCAATTTCGATTCTCCTGAAGGTTCTTTTTAGTAAAAAAACATGTTTTTTGCTTATAACTTTTTATTTTGCACAGAACGCATACCCAAATCTTCTTAAATGTTAAATTTCTTACTCAAACTAACATTTTGACATAAAAAAATTGTTAAAATTTTGTTTCATTATAACTCTTATTGACCATCAAAAATTGAATTTTTTGCTATTTTTAAAAAGGCATTTTTTTAAAACCGCTGTAAAAGACACATTTTTTATGAGATTTACGTGGAATTGTTATTGTTGGAAAGGTATTAAGTTCTTCTTTCGTTATGTGTATCGTTTTCATCAAAGCTATGTGATTAAAAAAAAATTTATCGAAAACTGGACGATAACGCAGTGAACAAATTAAATTTATTGTTTGTATGAATAAGAAATGCTTCATTTTATTAGATTTCTAAAGTCGATTTCTCACATTCTGTCAGTTTTCGCAAACAGCTTTGTTTAAAGCGATACACAAAAAGAAAGAAGAACTTAATACCTTTCCAACAATAACAATTCCACGTAAATCCAATAAAAAATGTGTCTTTTACAGCGGTTTTAAAAAAATGTCTTTTTAAAAATAGCAAAAAGTTAAATTTTTGATGGTCAATAAGAGTTATAATGAAACAAAATTTTAACATTTTTTTTATGTCAAAATGTTAGTATGAGTAAAAAGTTTAACATTTAAGAAGATTTAGGTATGCGTTCTGTGAAAAATAAAAAGTTACAAGCAAAAAACATGTTTTTTTTACTAAAAAGAACCTTCAGTAGAATCGAAATTGCTTCGGCGGTTTTTCTCCGATTTGAAAAAAAAGTATGCAGAAATCATTTTAATGAGTTCCTCTAACTTTTGAGACCCCGACCGGCGGAATCTAAATTTCGATCCTGTCTACTGGACATAAAAGCAAGCACTTTAAATATACGCGTAGAGCGAACAAACTTATGCCCACAAATATTTTTTAAAACTGAGCTGAAATAATATTTAGGCCCGTATTCACCAACCTTACTATTTTTTTAGCGTGCTATTTTTGCCTTTTTGATATTCACCAATATTTTATTTTTAAGCAACCGCTGACTTCTCTATAAAATAGCAATCGATTCCAACCTAAAAATTACAAATATGTAAACAATACACAAATAGTTACAAATTTTTTTGTAGTTTATAAGCAGTTTAATTGTATGTTATAATAGTACAAGGGACGTTTGATAATTACGCGAAAAATTAAACAAGGAATGATTTTACGGTAAAAGCAGTTTTTTTAAAGTGCAACTTCTTTGGCGGCGAGTGAAATTTCAAGGTCTCTTATTTGTGACGCTAGGCTAACGTTTTCAATTCATATAAAAATTTTCAAAAAATGATTGCCGCTAGCGAGAATTGAACCCAAACCATCGATGTTGATAGTCGGAAGCTCTACAATTACGCCACATACATTCGCGTAACATTCGTCCGTTAATTTTCATCCTACAAGTATGCACGGAAAATTTATTTCTTTACGCTTCAAACAAAACTTCAAACGAAAATATTTAGGCACATCTAGCGGGAAAAAATTGACTGCCTGTTCGCTGCATAATGAGCTTAAAGCTTAATTTGGTTCGCTGGTTGTTATCAAAAACTTGACAGATGATTGACAACATGCAAAACAGTTAATTCAATAGGGGTATTCACGATGTGGTGTATTTTTGATAAATTCTTACAAAATTTAAAATATTTACAACGCATTGTGAACAAACCTTCACTTAAGTCTGGGTAGTTCATCATTTAGCAGTACGAGAAAATAAAAGAATTGAAACGAAACACTGAATTAAATTAACTTTTATTAAATAAACACACAACCCAGTCAGTACCTTCATCCAGGCTGAGTCAAAAAGTTTTTGTGATCAGTTGATCAAATATACAACGAAATTTACAAAGAATACAATAGGGTTTCGCCATTATATTTTTGCTACAGGGTTGTATTTTGAACACTGTACATTTTGTTTTTGTAATTTTACTTCAAATATCAAATTTATCAAAAATACACAATACAAGGGCAAATACACCACATCGTGAATACCCCTAATACAATATTAAAAGCAAAAAGTGTTAAAAGTGCAATATTTAAGAGTGCTGAGAATAGTTTTTGCCAGCCAAAAAACGTCTCAAAGCTAAAAAAAATAGCTAAGACAGGAGCAGAACACGTTCGCGAATATAAACAGCGAATCAGAGCTCTTAAGAATGCAACCTCAGCTGGGTCTGCAACTAATGATTAAGGTAAGGTGATTGGAACATCGGCTGAGTTCCAAAAAACCATTTTTACAAAGCATCAGTGTATTTTGGTGAATCTACAAAGAACCAATCCCCAGAAAAACACACTGATGCTTTGTAAAAATATATTTTGGAACTCAGCCATCATCTCAACAAAATTTTATAGCCAACCAAGTTGATACACTCAACAATCGACGTTCGCTGCTTTACGAGGCCCTCACTCAACATAGCAACTATTATGATCAGGAAACAAAACATAATAATCAACAAGATTTGCCTCTGCTTTCGGAGGCACCTTCAACGAGTACTATGCAAATGCAATTTAGCATTCAAATAGTGACAATGTTGAGAAGACAATCGAAAGCAACTAAAACACCAACTGAACTAAAACTAGTACCCAAAATAACTGTTATTTTACAATTTTCAAATGAAAAAAATTGTTGAAAAACTTTTTCAAATATACCATTATGTTACAAATGTCCTCAGTCTCACGAATATTAAGTGACTTTTAAATTTAAGACTGATTCTTTAAAAGTTAAAATTTAACTGTTATTTTTTTTTTGTCTTGCATTTTTAAATAAAGGAAAAATAAAGGTTACTTTTGACTTTTATTTTATCGGTCAAAAAAAAAAAAAAACAGTTATTTTGTGACTTTAATTTTTTCGGCCAAAAATATCAAGCAGTTTGTGTTTTTTTTAAAGGCCGCTTGACAGATTGAACTGTTGACACGTGTAAAATGTCTCACCGATGAGATGAAAATAATGGTATTAAAAGTTTTTTATTCGGTTAAATGACCTGAAAAAATATAAATAACCTAATATTTTTGACCGAAAAAAATAAACGGCAGAAAATAACTGTTATTTTTTTTAGTTAAAATAAAAGTCAAAATTAACAGTTATTTTTGCCCAAAAAACTATAAGGCACAAAATAACTTTTATTTTTGTCGGAAAAAATAAAAATTAAAAGAATTAAAAGATAACCATAACCGATACGGTTCCTGGATGTAAATATTGAAGCAACAGATTATTATTTCATTTCGTATTGATTGAATTTCTGTTCAGATACTTTCTCTCTCTATTTCACAATAAAATCTCTCTTATTTCTTACTGTTTAAGAAGTTTAACTTCTGCCACGTGTACGTTGCTAAACGCGACTTTTTGTTTTTTTTTTCTTTTGTTTTTTAAAACATGAATATTGTTTTTAATTATGAAAATAAGACATTCCTATCTTCCAGTTAACTCGAATAAGTCAATCAAACAAATTTTTAAATGCGGCTCTTAGGTAATAATGTTTTTCCAGTTTTATGTGCCAAGGTCACGTGTGGGGTCATTACTATATATAAAACAATTATTGGCTATAAAAAGGCAAACATTTTTGTTATGATGAAGTGAAATGTATTTCAGAAAAAAATGAGTTTGCAAAAAAACATATCATTTGGCCGTCGTAATTTTTTTTGTTGGTGGAAAATTTATTTTGTTTTTAAAATTAAAAAAAATGCACTTTTTGAGATATGAGCAAATTAAATTTGTTTCAAAAAGTTGGCATTTCTAGCATAAAATTTCCAAAAAGTCAAATTTCAAAAAGTTTAAAAATTACAAAATCGCTTTTCAATAGCTTTCTAATTTCTAATAAAACTTCATTTACAAAAATAGGGTAACAGATGATAAAGATATGATTTGTTGGAAATCACTCCATTTTCAAGATTTCACCTTAATCAAAAATTGGTATCTCCATAACTTTTCAAAAAATGGCTTTAAAAAAAAAAAAAAAAAATTATATTTATACTTATTATAAGTGGAATAGGCACTATTAACCAAAATTTCAAGCAAATCGAAAAGCATGAGATCAATTTTTTTAACAAAAAGCTTGGAATGGCCGATATATAAGTCAATTTTAAATGTAACTTTTTTTTTAAATTTGTTCGAGAAAAACACGTTTGAAAAAACCTGTTTTTTCCGGCTCTCAAAGACAGCTGATCAATAAACCTCTCATAGCTTCAGAGCGAATTAAGATTTTTGTTCAATTTCTGAGAACATACTTTTGGATTGTTTTACTGCCAACGTATGATACAAAAAATAACGATTTTTTTTATTTATAAAAGGTCGATTTAAACAAACTAATCGGATTTTAAAAACGATTGATTCTGGAAAAGTGGTTCCTCGAACAACTGCATGCTTAGATTGTGTCGACATTTCAGGCTGAATAAAAATTACTTCCGGCACACTGTAACTAGAATACTGCCTAAAACGTTATTGTATTCACCTTTACAACTGGAACAAAACCATTCATGTAAATGAAATAAAACCAAGTGTTTTTCCCACAAAACTATGGATGTAATATTTTTTTAATTTAATTAAAGATAAAATAATAATATAATTATAATAATTTGTTTTAATTATTACAGATTATTAGCCGTTATATAATTTTTTCAAACATATTTTTTTCGATATAGTTTTTGAACAATATTAACTCAAGCTTTAATCTTATCTAAATTAAGTTTGCTTTTTAAGTTGGTGTTGACTCTAATAATTAAAAATTTTTAATATTTGGATAATGAAGAGAAAAATAAGACATGTTTTATGAAACATGTCAGGAAACAGCGACAATCATTTCATGAACATTGCTTAGTGCCCTAGTTTTCTACATCACTTGTTTCACTGGCCAATCCATAGTCCTTATCAATTGTTGCATCGTAGCGTAAATTTTCATAAAAACTCCAACTTTTTTCTGGTATATGCGATTTCAACTGCATAAGATCCATATACTTAGCCTTACTTATAGCCTTGCCAAGTGGATGTAAACACTCTAGATTTGTCATATTGAAATCCTCTTCACTCATATTTCGTTCTTTTAAATCAATTTCTTTGATTGAATCATTTTCACAGCTAAATACCAGATGTAAAGGTGTTGCCTGGCACTGACTTATCTCACGTAGACTGGACCAAACAAAATTATTTTCAGTTTTTTTTGATTTTTTTGAATTTACAGAAAATCTTTTCTCTAAACATTTTGAAGTGAAAAAGTCGCCTGTTTCCATTTGTGTAACGACAAAGGGTTTGTTCTTTTTTGCATCACTTATCAGGTCAATCCAATCATCCGGTGTTGCAATGACTTCTTGTAGTTTTTTCTTTTTGTCAATATAGATAAAAGATCTGTCGCAGCTATTGTAACTATGACCGGAGACAAAAAATTTTTGCTTAATCGTTTTCACTGTTGGTGTTGATAGAAGGAAATGTTTTAAAAGCAGTGCTACTTTAATGTTGCGATTCTGACTGCGGCATGAGTCGGCATAAATAATTATATTCTCAGTAGTGGCAGGTATGTGGTTCTTAAGATGGTACAATAAACAAGATCCAATCTCTCTGCCACGTCTTGAGGCGATGCTTTCGTTCCAAACATACATGTAGCCTTTAAAGTAAATCAAAAGGGATCAAATTATTTATGAGTTTTGGTTGTCTTAACATTCTTAGCAATTATAGTGCAAAGCATGCTGACTTACCTTGTTTCTCCGCCTCGTCAAAGATGCATAAGTTATGTGTCCAGAACTGTCGCTTATAATAGCCTGCAGATGAGGATAAATAAGGCGTCTCCAAAGCTTGTTGCAGATCAAGTGTTAAAACCAAAGAGGATTTCTGTAAATTTTCAGTTGCCATTTCCACATCATTTCTGAACTCTGTGTTTATTTTCTCCACATATTCCAAATGTTTAGCTTTTTGACTTTCTATTTCTACTTTTTCGTCACTGGGTATATCTGTTAGTATACCATTGTAGTGTTGGCAAGTTTTACACAAAGCCGAATATCGATGTTTGAAACTCAAATTAAAACTGCCTTCAAAAACTAAACGAAAGACAGATGTAGAAACAATTTTTTCATTTTTTGCCTCAAATGTGGCTTTGTATTCATCATAGAGCTTCTTTAAGTTCAATTCTGGATGCAAATATTTTTTATATCGACCATTTTTTTTGTAGTTTTTCTCGTACCTGGGAAAAAGTTCTATGAAATTTTTAACTTTATTTGTCATATCTTCAGGAGTTTTATTATGAGCCTGACGTCGGCCACGTGTATCAATAGCATTAGGATTTTTATCCGAGGAGCTCATAGCAAAGTTGACGCGAGAAGGAGTGATTTTTAAACATTTAGTAAAAAAAGATCGGCACACTTCCTGCTCTGTGCCGTTTGCATCTATGAGACTATAAAGAAAATTGTATTTTCTTTCTTTTAGGCAAATAATTGGATTGTGTGCTGTAATGCTTGTGCTCACTGGAATTCTTTTGACACTGGAGCGTATTTGAAGTGTTTGCTCTGACCAATTAAGAGATTGAAAGCCATTATATAGCTTCTTTTGACGATCGATGTCAATCTTACGAGCACATTTTTTTGCACACCTACATCTTTTTTGGGCCTCAAATATTTTTGATCCAGTGGCTTTTTCTTTCTTACCCTGTACAATGTTGTCTTGCTTAAGTTGTTCATTGCTGTCTTTCTCACCCTGTTCAGCAATAAATTCATTATCATCATTTTCACTTGATCTCTTCAGTCGTTTTGCCGGTTTCTCTATATCTTAGCAGACATAATATAAAATATAATTATTATTAATATAAGAAATACTTTAAAAATGCATAGCAGACATTTATCTGTTCGTACCTTCTTCAATTTTTATAATTGTTTCCATTGTTATATGTTAATCTTTTAAATACAGCGAAAATCACAAAAAGAAACACGTTTTTAGTACAACGCATTAAGCAAGCAACTAAACAGCATACATTTAAAACGCTTGTTTGAGTTCAGTAACAAAAAGCAGGCAAAAAATAATGAACGAAAAAAACCAGACTTCAACATGTTGCAAAGCAAACATAGCTGTGCAGAGAGAATTGAGAATTGTTGCAATCAAGCATTTGGCTTGAGCATGCTTGAGTGTAGATATTTTTGTTGTTGGTTGATGCGAGGGAAGGTTGAAGCAGGGTACACTGAATAAGGTAGCCGCAACACGGAGAGCGCGACTGCCGCAAATGTCAAAGCGAACTGATTCAGCTGTTGTTGTTGTTGTTCTTTTTTTCGACAGCCAGTTGATTTTTGACACTTTCGGATATGCGAAAGAGGGCACAGTCAATTTTGAAGCAACCTTGTTATTCAACCATGGGTTGAAGTGAAATATTTTTGTGTGTATTTTGTTTGATAGCACAAATGGCGGTCAGCGATATATTGGTTTGACTCAGGGTACACTGAATAAGGTAGTAGCAAGACGGAGAGCGTGACTGCCGTAAATGTCAAAGCGAACTGCTTGAGCTGTTGTTGTTGTTGCTGTTGTTTTTCAGCAGCCATTTGATTTTGACACTTTCGGATAAGCGAAAGAGAGCACAGTCAGTTTTGAGGCAACCTTGTTATTCAACCATGGTTTGACTGCACAACAGTGTTGCCAGAGAATTTGTGTGAAATTTTCTACAGAAGTTATTAGAAAAAACCTTGTTTTTTTCTTCGAACATATACAATTTTTTTACAAAATTTTTCAATTTTAGGAATGAGTTAGTATTTTTGTTCGCCAATTTTTGTTATATTATGGAATTACTAAATTTTTAATAAGAGTAAAAATATTGAAATTTTTTAAAATATATTTTCAATAGCTTTTAACGATAATTAAAGATGGTTTTTGATGTTACTCCAAATTCAGATGGCTTTTGATGTTACGCCAAATAAGATACAAAAGCTCCTAAAACCCACGCAGGCTGCTTTACGAGGGTCGTTCGGTAAGTTCTTAGTCTAACAATGAAAAACAAGAGTTAGTAGCTTAAAATTATTTTTGTTTTTCAATATAATCTCCTGAAACTTCAACAAACTTACTCTAACGCTTTTCAAGCAATTCTATCAACTGATTAAAATAATTTTCCTGAAGCTCTGCAAAATAATCGTTTACAGCTGCAATTGCATCTTCATTGGAGGTAAAACGCTTGCTAGCAAGAAATATTTTTAGATTTGGGAACAGGTAAAAGTTAGAGGGGGCTAAATCAGGTGAATAAGGTTTAATTCGTTGAATTTTGCCATTGTTTTAACGCTCTTGCGTGCTGGCGCGTTGTTTTGATGCGAATTTACTTTTTTGCATTGCAAACCAGGTTGTTATTCTCGGATTTTCACATCCAATTGGTCCAAAAGGTTACAATAATATTCTGATGTAATTGTTTAACATTTGTGAAGATAGCTAATCAACAAAATTCCTTTTTAATTCCCGAAAACCGTTGCCATAACTTTTCCAGCCAATTGAATTGATTTTGCCTTCTTTGGCACACTTCCACCAGCTTCAGTCCACTGTTTTGATTGCTCTTTCATCTCTGGTGCATAGTGATGATCAGCAGTTATGAAACGACGCTTAAAATGCATTTTATTTCGCAAAAATCTATCCAAACAGTCTTGAGCAATTTTCATGTGAATGCGTTTTTGATCAATTTCAAATTTGTCCATTGTAACAGAAATCACTGAAGAACGCTTTTTGAACAGCTGTTCTTATACTAAAGAGTAGCCAGATTCAAATGAAATTTAACATGTGCTTAAACGATAGATGAAAGTTTCCAACAGATTTAACTTTTTGCTGTTTATGCCGTCATATCTGTGTCAGGCTAAGAACTTTCCGAACGACCCTCATAGCAATAAACAAGAATGTTAGTGCACCAACCAAGCAGTAAAATTTGTAAGCGCTATGCCTAGGGTTGCCAACTGTGCCGCATTATCAGCAAAAACAAAAACATTTGTTTAATATATTTACTCAAAAATTTATAATTAATAATTTAATACTTCCATAATTAATTTTTTATTTGCGAAAATATAAGTTGTCAACTTTAAAGTTCTATAACGATATTCTAGAATATATAGAAAGCTGAATAGATTTTTCATATAATTCTCATTTGGCAAAATAACAAATCTTTTCATTAGAAACAGAACTGAAGTATGTGGAAGTAATTCCCATTTTGCGTGATTTTAATATTCTCTCTCGTATAAATACTGACAAAATATGCAAGTAAGATAATTTGTTACAAAAATGAGTACCTGTAAAGATAAAAGCCCAGAAAAATGAACTGAATTGTTTAAAATAAACTCAGAGCTTCCAAACTCATCAACAATGTTTCAATTCATTGGATCAATACCTGCTTCTAATGCCCAAGCAGAAAGAATATTTTCTCTTTGCACAAGTGCTTGGAATGATACCCGAAGTCGATTATCTGTTGAACACGTAAAATCTGAAATTTAAACTAACCATAAGTTTATATATGCATGTTCTGAGTTTATACTTATGCATTGTCCAATAAAAAGTTATTAAATGCTGCTAAAAGTCAACAAACAAATAATTTCAAGCATTAAAAAATTATCCTTGTTATCATCACAAAATAATTTATTATTATGTCTGTTTTTATAATCATTAAAACAAATTGTTATTGAAATTCTGATTTTTTTTTTGTAAATCTTAATACAAATTATAATTGAAAGTCTGGATTGTTTTTTCTTTATGTAAATATCTACAAAATGTGATTGGATATGTCAAAATATCTTGTTATTTTTATTTTATTTTATGTCTCCTTAATTCATAAATTATCCTATTGTGAATTTTTTGTAGAGCTCTTCAAAAAATTGGATACGTGTCAGCAGTAAAGAAAAAGCTAGTTCTATCTCATAAAAACATGAAACGAAATGTGTAGTTGAGTTTAATGAAACAAAAATTAATCGTTTCCAGAGTGATGGAAAAGAATTCCTCCGGAATAAAGCTCATGAACGCTTTCAAAAACACCAAGTGAAACAAAACGTCAAACATAGTAGTGGCATCTTAATGATTTTCGGGTGTTTCAGTTGGTGGTATTTGGGCCATTGGTTAGGGTTGAAGCGATAATAAGCAAGATAGGCTATCTCTATATTATTCAAACAAATTTGCCTGACTTTGTGGTTAAAGCACTTTACTAAAAGAAGAAGTAGTTTTCTATCAAGACAGCAAGACGGAGGACCCTATACTTGCTTCTGGAACAAAAATTTGAGGTAATTGAGTAGTCAACACAAAATCTAGACCTGATCCTCATCGAAAATTTGTCGGCTGTGGTCAAACTTTGGACCCTAATAAAATTAGAATGAAAAAATATTTCAAGCCGAATCGTCGATGAATTTAGTTTAAAGCAAGCCTAGGTGTATAAAAAAACAATTGATTACCTGGATAACTAACTTGCACTAGCTTATTAATAGAAATTTCAAAACTGAGGTAGTACAATTGACATGAATTTTTTCGTAAATTTGTCAATTTTTGGTTAATTTACTTATTTTTTCAAATTAATTTTTATTGTAAAGATAATAAAGATCACTCCATGGAATTTTCAAAATTATTTACAATTTTGTGTGAGCGTTGGCAATAAAATGTTCAACATGCAATCGGTTTTGAACACCAGTGTATATTCTAAGTATTTTTTTAAATTGTAAAACTATTTTAGTTACTTTACTTTAGGCCACTAAATTTTATTATATGAGCTGAAGTATATATTTCTAAATGAAAATGTTTTTGCTCATGAAACTATGACAGCTGAACTAGTATAAAAATTTTATGTTATGAAAACATATCAATTTAATATATATGTTGTTATCTTTTCCAGCCATAATTTGAAATGAAAGTTAATTTAATTTATTAAATTAATAGTTAACATCAAATATCACTAAAAAATGTTTTTTCAACCTTTACTCATCATTAGCTGTGTTTTTTACCAAGCGAGTAGTCAAAAAACGACTGCTTACTCGCTTAAGAATTTTTTTAAAACTTGGAAGCATTTTCTGAAAAGTCAAAAACGTTGTTTATGTTCTGATCAAATTTTTGTAAACAATTTTTGACAAATTTATTTTATATATCAAAGTTCTGACAATTAGTGATGCATAAATTTTCAGATTTTAAGCATTGGAGACTCGGTTCTGAAAACAAACCCGATACTCAAAAGATTTTCAGTGCTAAAAGCTTAAGCAAACAACATAGTTTTACATAATGAGTATATTTGATAAATTTTATTTATCTTACCTGTTAAATTATTATGAATTTTTATTGAAATATTGATCTAAAGCAAATTATGAGTATTTCGTGAAAAGTATTTGGTACAAAAAATGTTAATTTCATACATCACTATTGACTATCAATCAGATATAGTTGCCACCTTTGTAGGAAATTTATACAATTATTGAAACATAACTTGGAAGCATTTTTTTTCGTTTGGTCGGCAAACTTTTAAGCGAGTAACAGTTTCCTGTGTTATTTAAGCGAGTATACATATGATAAGCGGTCGTTTTTTAACTACTCGCTTGATAAAAAACACAGCTATTGATAAGATAATAAAATTGTATTCCTTATGTACGTTTGTTCAGCTATTTGTGTTTTTTTTTTTTTAAATAAGAGAGATTTAATGTATTCTGGAATTACGAATAACGATGGGTTTTAAAAGTTTTTCAAGTTAAATAATTTAAGTTGATCATTTCTGGATCGAATAAGCCGAGTTTAGTAACAAAAATTAATAATAAGCGTCAAAAAATATTCATATTAAAACTGTCGCTTAAAGTATAATTTCCACCGATCTGGCAGGACTGCGTCAAACCTCAGTCATCAGTTGAGCACGTATTTTTTGTTCTCGTATATGGATTTGTGTATGCATTGCAGTTACAGGGTGTTAAAGCTATGATAAGCCGATCTCAGTTTTTATGATAGCGTTGTTAAACTATTATAATCAAATGTCTTCGCTCATGCTAATTAGTGTTAATGACATTTAGTATTGTAGGCAGGTACGTACAACCAGGCGCGGATACAAGGGGGGATAAAGGGGGTAATTACCCCCCCCAAGAACTTTCAAATACTTTTTTTTTAATACTTTATTTGGAGAAAATAATTATTCCCACAGCTTAAGGGTACTTTTATGTATACATAAGTGATTCTGAAGGCGTGTTTTGAAAGAATACTAAAAAAAAATGGTCAGAGACATTGTTTAACTCTAGTTTTTTTATTGATTTCAACAATTATTAAAGTATATAAAAAAATAATTTTTTATTTTTGTTTTGTGGCGTCATTTGCGCGTAGATGACGTTTTTATGAAGCGATGCGAGAAGAGTATGACCAGTGCTGCCGTTTTACAATTTTGAATAGTAGTAAATTTCCAGTTTTTGGGAAGTATTTTGTATGTTTTAGGAGTACTTTAGTTCTTGGAAATAATAACAAAAAATAACTTTAGCAAAACAAACTAATAAATTATTATAAGTTATAATGATATATAAAATGTTATTATTTTCTCCTTTTTATTAATTTACCTTGTTTTTTCATTTCATTAACAAAGCAATATCACTTAGCTTCATTCGTAATAGTTGTAGCCTATTAATCCTACCTTTTTATTGGTTTATAGAAGCTATAATTTTTCCCATCCGGTTCAAAACTACACTCGAAAAACGAAACCCGCCAACCTTTACGATATTTCCTTATTAAATTAAGCCCTGAAAATTTCCTTTCTGCTTGCATTGCCATGTGAAAACGACAATGTTGTGCTTAGTAATTGAAGGGCTTATTGCATAAACATGATAAGCCAAAAATAAAAATTTTGAAATAATCGCCTTTGAACCATTTAAACAATACATAATATATACGTTGCATGTTGTTTAATACTTGTTTAATACTTGTAAAGGGTGTCTCAGTAAGAGTGCACTTTTTAAATTTAGTGTTATTTTTATTTTGTGCAACTCTGAGATTTCGCAGTTGGAACATATATTTATTCCGATTATTAAAAATGGAGCGCTTTACGAAAGAATAATGCGTTATAATTGTGGAAAGTTAATTGTGAAAGACCGCTCGCAAACTTCGAACCATTTTCAGTAGAGAAAGTGCACCTAATGCGTCAACCATTCGAAGAGTGGTCAAAAAATTTGAAGAAACTGTGCGTCAACGTACCGGTTGGTCTCTTGAAAAAATTGCTACTGTAAGCGAGAGTGTCGCCGAAATTCCGACAACATCAATTCGGCATCGTTTTCAACAACTTCAAATTTTATTCGTTACAGGAACATGATAACAGAGTTCTTGTGGCCTCAACTGGAAGGCATGGATCTGGACGACATGTGGTTTCAGCAAGATGGCGCCACCTACCACACCACGGATTTATTGCATTTATATGAAACAATGGATTTATTGCAGGAATGATTTCCATAACAAATTAAATCATTAAATTCTGTTGTCAACTGGCCACCACGATCATGCGATTTAACGCCGTGCGATTTTTCTTTGTGTTTTCTGAAATCACAGGATTATGTGAAAAAACCAGAAACAATTCCTGAGCTCAAATCCGAGATCCGACACGTCATCAGTGAGATACAGCCACATCTCTGTGAAAATGTCATCGAAAATTTCATGAAAAGTGCATTGGTCTGTCATCAGGGCCGTGGGGGCCATTTGTCGGATATTTTATTCCATACATGTCTTTTTTACAATTCAATAAAAAAATTACAACTCTCTTAAAAAATATGCATCTTTAATTTGAAATAAGAAAGTGCAATCTTACTGAGACACCCTTTACACGTTGATAATCCAACATGTGAAAAAGTTAATGAATAAAAGTGGAAAGCATACATTTTTTTAAAGTATATACAACTTTTGCTGTTTTACGATTTCGTGGACTTTGTTTTGGTATAAGAAAATGTTAGTAATTAATCGTTTACTATCTTTTGTTTTTGCTTAGTCTTACGATATATAATCTTCAATACTAAACTGCAGAAACTGAAATTTCGTTAAATTTAAAACAATGAGCATAACTTCCATAAATGGAAAGATATCGCCGAATGGAGTTAGATTCACATAACGTATGTTCTTAACTAGAAGTCTGCTTACTTATTTTCCAAATTCACGAATTTTTTCCATTTGGCCGCCTCGTTACACTGTGCGGCAAAATGAAAGACAAGGTGAACAAGAAAATTACGAAAAAAGGAAGCTTTCAGAAAAAATTATTTTTTGCATTAATGGCGACAACAAATTAGGTCGTTTTGAGCTATTAATAAATAGTAGTACTTTTTGTGTTTGGGGAGTATAGTAGTACTCAAGAGTCAATAGGAGTAAAATACTCCGATAGTAGTACTTTCGGCAGCGCTGAGTATGACCATTTTGCTTGTAACCTTTGCTTGTATGACAAACCAAAATATAATTATATGTAAAGCAAACACTTACGTCAAGGTAGTAACTTCGCTTTTTTTTAAAATGAGCTGGAAAATAAAGTAACAGATCGTTATGTTCTCAAATTTACAGCAATTTTTTAAACAATCAACTTTAAAGACGCGTTATTACTTACAAATAAAAAACTTGAAGTCACTACCTCAGCGTAAGTGTTTGCTTTATAATAATTATATTTTTGCAAAATATTAACGATTAGTTTAAAAATGCCATTTATATGAAATCATTGAACAAGCAACATTGATTTTGATTTTTTATGAGCGCCATTAAGATTTTGGCTATGCAGACCAAAGTTGCCACTTAAAATATTTTATTCTTCTAAATTTTTACTGAAAACCTGCTAAACTTTTTTGCAACCTATGTGCCAACGAATTTTACCATAAAAAACAATACGTGCTTGTACTTTCAGTTTTCACTTTACAAATTTTCAAAAAAAAATTTCAAACAATGTAAAATCCAATAGTTTTGTTACTTCAATTATTTCATCATCAGTTAAATTATTTCTTAGAAATATTTCAGCTATATTCAGTACTTATGAAAATATTATATACATCTGTAATACTTTTTGACATATATGATATAAAGGGTGTTTTTTTATGAGGTTTTTTTTTCAATATGGATTACTCTATTGTCTGACAGTTGTTTTGACAGTTTGACAGTTAAATACTTCTCTACTCAGTATTGTTTGGCAAATCATCATGAATAGGTTAACTCCAGAACAACGCTTCCAAATCGTGGAAATTTATTTTCAAAAACAGTGTTCAATTAAAAATGTTTATAGAGCACTTCACGAATTTTATGGTGAACATAATCGTACGTCTGAGACCACCATAAAGAACGTAATTACCAAATTTCGGTCTACATTCACTCTTTTGGATTCCAAGCCACCGAGAAGAATGAGAAGAGTGCGTACAGAAGAAAATATTGCTGTCGTTGAGGCCAGTGTCGAAGACAACGTTAATTTATCGATTTGTCTCTGAAAATGAGGAAGGACGACGCGTAACCGTGGATAGAAATCGATACAGAACCATGATCAATGAATTTTTGTTGCTAAATCTTCAAGATATGGATGTTGAAATACGCCCTCAAAGACTTTTGGGTCGCAAAGTGGACCTCCAGAATGCCCTTTGTGCAAAATATTCGTGGTGGCCATATGCCCGAAATTATATTTAAATGTTAAATGCCAAGAAATGATCTACCAAATAAAATTTTTTTTGGCTATTTCATAATTTGGCATGTTTTATTTAAATTTTAAATCAGCAAGCTCTTAAAAAAACACCCTTTATAACAGGGTTGTTTTGAAGTGAATTAATGTTAGGTTAAAGTTGCTAAAATTGTATCAACTGCTCAAATAATTTGTTGCATACAATTATTTTTGTTTGAGTTAATTCTAAATTGTTTGGAATTCTGAAATTTTTCAAGCCTACTTTAACTTCATTTTTATATAAATAGGCGTAGGGAAAACGGTAAAGAACCATTTTCTCCCGTGTTTATCAACCGATTTTGATAATTCAGTTTTAAATGAATTAGAGTGCGGAGAAGGAGTGCACCGACTATTTTATACAACTATAAATAAACAACCAAAAATTGGTCGATTTGCGACCCCAGGGCGGTACTAGTAATTCTAATTACAACAAACCAACCAAATTACCACAACCGACTTTCATGAAATAAAACTGCCACTTTTAGTCCGCTTTTAGTAAGGAACTAATTCAAATTCAATTATTTCATGAACTTAAAATTTGGCAGTTTAAATAAGAGAGCGAAACTAATGTTAATGATATTAACGCCGTTTTCACTCTTTGTAATAATGACATTTTTCCACTAATTTCTATAACGTTTGCTATCTTTGCCACGCTTCCTATCAGTGTAGAAACAGCTGAGCGAAGTTTTTCTACACTGCGACGATTAAAAATAGGTTCCATTCGAATTGAGAACGATTGAATGGACTCGCATTATTGCATATTCTTAGAGAATTTTAAATAAATATTAACGAAATTATTGATAACTTTGCGTCAGTAACAAAATTAAGATTTATGAAAGGTGCAGAGATCTCGATAAACAATCCCGAATGAATTTTGGCTGCTGATATCAAATATGGACTCCATTTTTCTCCATCAGTTCGAGTTTTTGAGTTTTAGGCAAAAACATGATAATCAGTTTTTTTTCTGATAATATTGCTATATCTATTATATTGATCTACCGATTTGTTTTACTATGACTGATTTCAATGAAGAAATACTAGACCTTTCAATTTTTGCACATTCAATAACAATATATTCGACAGTTACGAAGATATCGACGTTCAAAGACGAACAAACTTCACAATTTTACGTGGGCTGCTCTTGTTAGATTTAGAGTTTTTATTTACTTTTCGCTGAGATATTATTCCAGAAAAAGGGAGAAATAAATTAATACGGAAATGTGCGTGTATGTATCTGGGAAAAATGCTTCTTAAACAATTCAATAATTTCAATTCAAAAAAGTACAATTTATCTATTTGTAAAAAGGCAAAATTTTCTCAAATCGAAAATGTGTGTCTTTGATAATTTACCCCCCCCCAAGATTTTTTCCAGATCCGCCCCTGCGTACAACAGCAAGTACAAATTTTGAGAGCAAAAACATTTTCTACCAGGTTGCGAGTCGCATCGAACATACTATACAAGCAGCCAACAGCGTTGCCAGAATGTGAAAAATTTACCAAAACTGGTAAATTTTTTTTTCGATGTGAAATTAAGTTTCATTTTGGTAAAATTTCTAGTGAAAACAAAAAACATTTTTATGAAAATTTCCCAAAAGCTTAAGGGCGAAGTAAGGGTTTCAGCGTAAAAAACACTTTTGTTGTGAATTTTTTTAACAGTATGGATTGAGCAAATTTATTTTAAACTTTTGTACGTTATTGAGTGTACTTTTAACAATACTCTCTTTCTTCCGGATATATTGAAAAACAAGCTGGTGACAGAGCTTTTCCTAGAGCTTTTTGGAAAAATAGCAATTTGCGGTGTTCACTGTCTCGGTCGGAAATTATCTGAAATCAAAAACCATTAAAATTTAGTCAACGTTGGAGGAAAGTATCTTATATGTAGAAAGTTTGAAATGAATCGGTCAAGTAGTTTCAAGAAGACTGTCAGTGAACACGGACTTTGAAAACACAACTTGTGGGAAAACTGCTTTAAAGTTTTGTACACGTACGTTTGTACGTTCGAAGTACACTTATTTAAAAATTTGTACCTCCGTTAGTTTTACTCGAATTGACTTCAAATTTGGACACAATATTCTAGAGATGTTGACCATTCATATAAAAAAATGGTTAAAAACCTTACCGCCCTTAAATGATCATCTCTTTTTTTTTTATCTATATATAAATAGGCGTAGGGAAAATGGTAAAAAAACCATTTTCTCACGTGTCTCTAGCTGATTTTGATTAAATTCTTTTAAATGAATCAAAGTGTGGAGAAGGAGTGCACCGATTTTTTTTTTTAAATTTTTTGCCAAATTTTTATGAAGAAAATTTGTTTTTCACATTACTTTTGTATCGAGAGAATGAAAGTGAAAAGGTCGAATTTCAGCCACTATCGAACTCAAATTAGTTTTAAAAACGTATTAAAATTATTGGCCTTCATCATATTGAAAAGAACATTTATAAATTTGTACCATCGTAATACTTAATCATTTAATTACATTTTAGGGTTAAAGGATTAGAGTCGCGGTTATCTATCACTATCGAACTCAAATTAGTTTTAAAAACGTATTAAAATTATTGGCCTTCATCATATTGAAAAGAACATTTATAAATTTGTACCATCGTAATACTTAATCATTTAATTACATTTTAGGGTTAAAGGATTAGAGTCGCGGTTACGTGTCATGCACAAAAACAAGATTCAGATTCTTCAGACAGTGACACTGAAAACAGGTATTTCAAATATAAAAATGGGGTAGTACCAAAGACCGTTAAACTCAAACTCAATATTACTCGTTTTCTTCAATATCATCGCAACAAAAATAAACCACTTTTCAGATGTTGAATTTTCAGTTCCAAACACTGTTAAGAAAAATCATTGGAAATTTCTCGGTTAACCATAATATCTGCTACATGTTTTAAAATATTTGAAACCTGAATACATGAATACTGGTATACAACAATATTAGTTGTGTTCGATGACAAATTCTCAGTGCCAAAAGCAAACAAATTAAGAAATAAGCCAGAAAAATTACTAGTTTTCATTAATTTGTTGAAATAGGTAAGCAAATAACCTATTTAATGCTCTTTCAATTTTTCGAATTTTTCAACAGAAACGAAAATATATCAAGTTATTTACATGTTACTCTAACTTAAACCAAAGCTCTGAAAGCGTAACTTAGAGCAGCTTCAAAAAACAAAGAGCAATTTCAAGTAAGAGGAGGTAAAAAGCGAAAAATGTCCTCAATAAACAGTTTTTACTGATCTGTAGTAAGAAATCTAAATCTAGAGGAGTCATCAAACACAGGTTTTGTTATTACAATTTTATTGGAGGAAACATATGTCAAAAAATTAAAAATATTTCGTTTTTTTGATTGATCACACATATTTGATATTATTTTTGTGGATGTGAAATTTTTTTCTTAAATGTGAAATATTTTTGGGAAATTTGGTAAAAGAAAATTTTAGGCTGTGGCAACCCTGGCAGCCAATGGTTGCAAGCGAACATTGAGAGCGTGATAAGTAGTGTAGCCAGATTTTTTGCTGCAATGTTCAGAGTAACAAAACATTAAATGTTTTTTTTTTTAAGTATTTTAGTAAACTTTTTTCTTATACCTCAGAGAATTTTTTTCCATTTTTGTGAAACATTAAGATCTTTTTTCAGAGATGGTTAAGAAATAATGATTGCAAATATTGAATTAAAAAGTTTAGAATATTATATTAAGTTTTTAAAAGAATTTTGGTATTTTAGTTAATGAAGTCGTTACCATATTATTTTAATAAAACTCATGAAGCACCAAAAAAAAAGTTTCATTTGGCGATATATCTCGTGTTTGCAGCACTCTTAAAAAAAGTGGCGACCATTTCCTCCTACATTTTTGTTATTTCTTGAATTACCGACTCAAATGTTTGAATATCACATGTCTCGAAATGTTTTCGAAGTGCACCACAGCCAGATTTCATAAATAAATCTTAATTGGCGATGGGATCACATTAAATAATTATAAATAATTATCGACACGAAATAATTTTCATATTTCTTATCAATTAAACTAAAAATTGATCAATACGAGAAGAAAAAACACAACACAAAAAAAAAACAAATTGGCCATTTCAGCCCTTGAAAGGACTTTGACCAAGCTTCTTATGATCAATTGTGTTGTGTGTGTTATTAAATGTTTGCACACAATTGACCGAGAACTGGACCTACTTTTTTTATGCCGACTCCGAACGGCTAAAGTTCATGTTCTCAAGAAGCTTTACATGGCATTATTTACTCTCTGAGGTTTGCCATTGTCTGCAGAGAGGTGGTGACCGATCAGAAAAATTTTTTATTAAAAAAACATTTCGCCGCGGCTGGGGATCAACCCGGGCTCCGAGCATGCTAAGCCATACACTTAACATGCATGCCACGGTCACCACAGAGAAGAAATAACTGCTAAAATCGGGTAAAGACAAAGTAACGTTATTACTTTGATTGCATTCCTTGCAACAAATTACACTAGTACTTATATTTCTATCGTTGCACCCTGAAAAAGTGCTTGAGACCAAGAAATCTAAACAGCAAAAAATCAGGGCTCTCTGATTTAAGTTGCCGATTTTGATCTTACAAATGCTCTCCTGAAGATATGAAAAATTACTCTAACTATTGTTCCTTGTCGACAGAAATTTACAACTTGGTGTTGATATTATATAATTATGTTGATGAAATATCTTTTTCTTTTCTGTTGATGAAATGAGACACATAATTCAGAAATTCAAATTTTCATGTTAATAAAGCTTTTTACTATATATAGAACAGTCTTAATCATATATTGAATTTGTAAACCAAGACGACTGGACTGAACAAAAGCAATCTGATATCTGAGT
This sequence comes from Tetanocera ferruginea, assembly GCA_958299015.1. Classification (NCBI taxonomy): domain Eukaryota; kingdom Metazoa; phylum Arthropoda; class Insecta; order Diptera; family Sciomyzidae; genus Tetanocera; species Tetanocera ferruginea. The sequence continues at coordinate 146,483,376 of OY282640.1, read as the reverse complement.
CGTAATCTAAGTCGTAATTGTTGTACGAATTTTGATTGTAAAAAGGTTTATATATACATTAAATGTGTATATTTATTGATATTTTAAAATTGAAATAATTACAGTTATGCACTAATTTGGCCTTTACCTTGAATTCCGTAACACTGACCAATAGTTATAAGATTATATTTACTACAACATCGCTTTTAAAATGCACTGAAAAATGAAAAATTATTTTTTAACTTTTAAAATAAATTTTTAACCCTTTTGACCCCGCTTCTGAACCAGCTGTCTAAAAATGTTTGTTCATAACTCCTGTGTTCATTATATCTAAATGAAAGATATTTGAAGATTTTAGTCTTTTGTAGTTATCGTGTCAGTAGGTAGATATTGAGTGCATTCAATCCGAAAAAGCGCTCAGGTAGCGAAGTAGCATAAAGTGATACTTTCTGCTGAATGGGTTTTTTTGCGAAACGTCAAATTTCTAACAAACTGATTAATCATCTGTCAAAATGAAGTGAGTGAAAAGCGCTCAACCGAGGTTAAATGGCGACCGCTCAGGGAACATGTTGTGTGAGCGGTTTATGCTACATACCATTCAGCCGGAAAGTGGTGTAGCAGCTACGAAGAAAATTTTCTGCTGAATTACTGGGAGTCCACTGCATATATGTTTCCATCAAGATTAAAAAAGTTGCGAGTGTCACACATACTAAATGAAATGCAAAGGTTTGACTGATATGACTGAGTACCTATGTCATATTATTGAAATTGACTTCAAAATAATAGCCTAGACACATTGACTGCGGCTGCAGCATTGCGTGAAACGTCAAATTTTTTTTACATGCTTTTCTTATGGAGGTGAATGTGGTGAAAATGTTGCAACGACAATGCGGCATGACAGCAATGTTGCTGTCGTCGATTTCGAACTTTTTCTATTTTGACGTGCGAGAAGCAGTGGCGTAGCGAGGGGGGGGCAGGGGGTGTCATCATGCCCCGGGCGCCACTCGCAGAGGGGCGCCAAATCATTCTCAAGACAAACAAAGTTTTGCAAAAAAATTTGTTTTAATTAATTAATTCAATAATTAAGTTAGCCAACTGTAGGGTACAATGCTATGATAATGCTGCCCTTATGTCAAATCACATATCTGGCGTTCAACAAAGAATAATAGAAAAAAATAAGGCAAAATTTGTAAATTGTGATAGCTAACAAGGCAACATTGTGATAGCTTGTGACAGCTAACCAAGATTCAATCTTTGTAACATGTTTTCGAATAATTGATAACATACGTCTCTTTTTCTCACGTTCAATATTACGATGGAAATTGTTAAAAATGCTTTAAAAAACCTGTTAAAGAATCTGTAATACGATGGAGCGCCAGAGCGCAAGCAGTTAGCGTTATTGTCGAGGGTCTGGAAGAATACGTAGAACTAAAAGAAAAAATTAGCAGATGAAAATACTGCCACAAGTGGTACACCAGAAATGCTGCAATCTTTATCTTTAACCGAATTTAAATATCATAACTTTAGTCCATTTCTGGCATGAACTCTAAGAGAAATGACCGTGTGCAGCTCAGATTACAAGGTCCTAAAATTAAGTTTAAAGAAGCGTTCCATGATCTCAAATTATTGGCGACTGAACTTGCAGAAATTCGTAACGAGATATGTGAAAAAGTTATCGAAAAGGCTAAAAATCTTTGTAAAAAATGGAGAATCGATACAACAATCCGTATAAAATGTCGCCGACAAATGCGCAGAGAATTGACTCGAGATATGGTCTTTCCGCAGAAAGCGAAAAATCTGGCGTTATGAAAAGCGTTCTTGGTCTGCATCAGGAAATAAGTTCACAATTTACAAGACAAGGGACCTTAATTCCAAATTTTGGTATTTTCTGGACGTTGAAAATTTATTAAGTAAGAATAATCCTTACAATGATCTTGAAAAGAATTGTAAAAATTTGGGAGAGTTTTATAATACAGATTTAAATGGAACAGAACTTCCATTTAAAGAAAAAGATGATTTTCCAAACCTGAGAGTAGCACTTCAAATATTTATTACTTTTTCAGTATCAATGTATCAATCAGTGTAAAATTGAATAAAATATGTAAAATACAGTAAAATGTCGAATTTTAGCGTCTTCACTCAAATGCATCTCCTGACCGTATTTTTGCACGCATTTCTTCGGCGGTAGTTTATATTCTCCACTAAAAATGAAAATAGTTTTCGATTTTTTATGAATTATGATAGCGCAAAAACTACTCATCCAAATGAAAAAATTTGTTGATCAAACATGAAGAAAATTAGAAATTTTATTCGGTTTAGCGTGATTATTAATATTGAACAAGAAGTGTACTAGATATATTTCAACATATGCGACTATATTTGAAAAAAGTGAGAAAAACTTTAAAAATCTTATAAAATCTTTAAGAAACACGTTAATCCTAGTACTCTATCCGTTTGCGTGAAATTTCACTCGCAACATTCATTTTTTTCTTGTGAAGAATTTGAGAAAGTCATGCTTTACTTCTCAAAATAGACCATCTTATTCATACAAAAATTCAATATATCTTTAGTTCGTGTTTGTAAGAGTAGAATATAGTTAAAATATCGAATGTAACATGATCAGTTCGATACAATTGATGTCAAAATTATATATAGTAAAATTTACTTAATTGAAATAAAAAAATATAAACTTTATTATTTCAGTTCAGTTTTCAGTTCAGTTCAGTTTTCAGGAATTTCAGTTAGCGAGTAGTTAAGCAAGCAACAGTTATCTTTAACAAACTGTCAAAGTTAGGAGTAAACATTGCTAGCAAAGATGTTATGGATACGAGTTAACAGGTTAGGTAGTTAAGGGCCAGTTAACGTTAACCACAAGCGTCTTTAACGCTTTTAGGAATTCCACTGATGTTAATGCTCTACATAAAAAATAATTTAAAAGTGAATTGGCTGAATACTTGAAAAAAATAAGACTAGCATTACAGAACAACCCAAAATAATCAAAGCTCACACTCAGAAAAAAAAGTACATTAAACAACCGTAAAATTAACATTTTTAGTTGACAAAAGTCGTCCTACATTAAAAAATGTTAAAATTGATATTATCCTAATGTACTTTTTACATTACGAAACCTACATTTAAAAATGTATAACTGTCACATAATAATGTTATTTTAACACTTAAAATATCAAAAAGTATCAGTAAATTAATGCAGATAAAAAAAAATGTATTGAAAAATAATTTGCCACGAGTGGGATTCGAACCAGGGCTCCGGGCATCCAAAGCCACACTCTTAACCTGTGTGCCACGGTCACCTGTATGTCTTAACGGCTCAGCTCTTAAATAAACATTACATCTGCTTGTTGTTGACATCTACATTTATAATGTTAAATGGATATGAAATACTATCAATTTTACAGTAAAAAATGATGAACTAAAAACATTTTAAATGTTATTTTAACATTAAGAATTGATATTGCAACGTAAAACATTACATTATCAATTTGATATTTTTCTTATCAATTCAACACAATACATGTTAACTTAACATTTTCTAACGTAAAATCCACATTTTCTGATTTACATTGGAAATAACATTAAAAAACGTTAATTTTACATGGCAGCTTTTTTCTGAGTGCAGAATTACTAATATTCTTAGACTTTCATTCTTCATTCCTTAACCAAAGTTCTTTTCTCTTCATGTCCTTTTATTTCTGCGGCTAATGATACTCCTATTCTGATGTTTGAAAACACCTTTTTTATTAAAACCAATTTAGAAATATATTAAAAAACTTTTAAATGAATTGGTAACATCTCGATGTTACTCGATTTTTGTATTCGTACAACTAACATTTGTTAAATGTACCCCAATCAAAAATGTCAAATGTACCCAAATGCTCTCGGCATCTTTTTTTTAAAACTTTTTTAATTTATATTTAGTTCTTTTGAAATTCACTTATATTTTCAAAAAAAAATAAATAGTTTTTAACTTTTGTAAAAGGAACTTTGATTAACTTTTATAACTCGGTCAAGAAGTCGTTACGTATCAGTGCCGGAAAATAACAGTTACGCGCGCAAAACGTAAGAACTTTTCTGTTACTTTTCTTCATGTAATGCAAGAATCGTCAAACTTCGTGACGATTACTGAAATACAATGATGCAAAATTTATAAAACAAATTATTGTAAAATAACGGTTCGTTCATACCGAAAACGTCATAGTCAAATGTGCCCCAAAGTCAAGGGTACCCCAGTTTACCCTACTAGGCTTAGCTATAAAAACTTAGCTATAAAAAGAGACCCTAAAGCTGAAACAAAATATAATGAACTGTCGTGTACAGAACCTTTTTCTGATTTCCACGCATAGTGTTATTTGTATTAATGTAATTTAATGTGGTGACCGTGGCATGCAGGTTAAGTGTGTGGCTTAGCATGCTCGGAGCCCGGGTTCGATCCCCAGCCGCGGCGAAAAGATTTTTTCAATAAAAAATTTTTCTGATCGGTCACCACCTCTCTGCAGACAATGGCAAACCTCAGAGAGTAAATAATGCCATGTAAAGCTTTTTGAGAACATGAACTTTAGCCGTTCGGAGTCGGCATAAAACATGTAGGTCCATTTCTCGGTCAATTGTGTGCAAACATTTAATAACACACACAACACAATTGATCATAAGAAGCTCGGTCAAAGTCCTTTCAAGGGCTGAAATGGCCAATTTGTTTTTGTTTTTTTGTTTGTAATTTAATAAGTGTATTATAATTATTTGTACTAAATATTAAAAAATATATATAATATATCATAATTTTTTCATTATTTCATTGGGGGCGCCAAAAAGTTGTTTTGCCCCGGGCGCCAGTTATGCTCGCTACGCCACTGGCGAGAAGAGTAAGAACATCGGCATTTGTTAATGTTTTTGTTTAATTTCGTGCTTCTTTTGTGTTTTTTATTGTTCATTATCATTGTGTTTGTGTTAAATGTTTGTTTTTTAATGATAATTCGATATTTAATAATAAAAATATATGAAAATACGGCTTATCGCGCTGCATCCAAATTAATCAAGTCGTAGACAACATGCCAACATTTTCGTTTTCACCTCGTGTTGTTATGTTGCAGCCGCAGTCAATGTGTCTAGGCTATAAGTTCCCGTATATATTCTCCACATAAACTATTTATTCACCACGAACATTCTCTCAAAGTGGCAGCACTGGTTTTGTTGATCAACCCAAACTCTGGCTTCGTTAAATTACGCTGCCTATTTTTAGGGATTCTTGGATGTATGACTGCAGCATAAATCGCAAGCCTAAAGTTATGCTATAGATTATTTTACTTTTTAGAAGGTGAATTTATTGATAGTATCAGCCGATAAGCTTACTAAAATGGTAGCTGGCCACATGAATTAGTACGTTGATGATGCATTTATGTTTGGTCGCCGGCTCAGATAAATTTTTCTCCAAATGTTAAAATCAAAGATATCATGTTTTGTGTAATGAATAAGCTCAGCTCTGCCTCAATGATACTTCGAAGATACTCGTTTAGGCAAATTTCAAATTTTTGTGAGAAATATTGTGTTAAGTTCCTCGTTTCAAGTTCTTGAAAAGCAATTTCTCGAGATCTTGAGAATCAAATATTGGAGCATAAAGCTAGTTAAACCTTCAGAGAAAAAAAACCGCTCTGAGCTACGGGATATTATAATCTAATAAATGAAATTTTATAATTTGAAACACCATCTGAAAGACATGAAAAAGGTCAATTAGTTCCTTATTTGATCTGTAATAAATAATTTTTATAAATTTTTTAAAAAAATTTCAAGGTCAAGTACAATTTGTTCTATTCCGCACCCTACTCCATTAGTGAAATTTCAAAAAACTAAATATTAAGTACAGTGCAATCGCGATTGAGGGAACTAATTCGTGCAAGGCTTGTTCCCTCAACCAAGACTGTTCCTTGAACTCAAATCAGGATTCTCTTTAATAATTTTTCATCAAAATTTGTTTTTTAATAAGAGATGAATTTTATAAATGAGATCATTTTTGTTTAAACATTTTTTTTCCATTTTACAAAAGTTTTAAGTTTTTCCAAAGAAATCTTGAATATTTGTTTGCTTTTTTTTTACTTTAAGGCACTGTTTCACAGCATCCTCTCTAAAGTTTTTTAGAACAAGTATATTAGGAAGTGAATTTGTGTACTCTTCTGCCCACTCGATAGCCTTGTCAAAGACTGCAACAGCTTCTGATGCGGTTATAATACGTGTTTCATTTGACAATGGTTCTTCGTCATTTTCTGAACTTACTTCAGCAATATCATCAATTACATCCCAGTTTTCAATATGGTCATCCGTTGAAACCCAGTTAGCCAAATCTTCTGCATTAAACGTTGCCTATGAAAAAATATTATTTGTTAAATTATGTCCATACATTCACATGTACAATGCAGGGGCTTACTTCTGGCAAAACACATTCAAGCAAATTTTGTATTTCCTCATATTCTTTAGATTTTTTCTGGATAAGATTTAAACGTAACATACTTAACGGTGTATCTTCATCTTCGCTACAGATTGCTTCTTCTTCATTTGAAAAATCATCTTTTAAAAGAGGATGCCAACATTTTTCCACGACGTCAGGATTTACTTTTTCCCATGCTAGTGCCAACTGGCATACAGCGTCTTTTAAGTTAATACTCTTCAAAAATCCTTCCGTGTCCATTTTTCCGAACGCTGATCTCAACAAATTTGTCTTGTAATGCAATTTTGTTAATCTAATTACATTTTGGTCCATGGGTTGTATCAAAGGTGTCACATTTGGTGGCATAAAGATGGTAAAAATCGAACCACAATCTGTTTTCAAATCTTCTTCGCTAGGATGACAAGGAGCATTGTCTAAAATCAGAACTGCTCTACGTGGCAACCTTTGTTTTTGCAAGAAACGTGTTACCTTTAAAAAAGACAATAAATGTTTCAACTTACTTAAACCGACAAACTGATTTAAATAGACGACGACTAAAAGTCATCAATGGCCGCATTCAACAGAGTCAACAGTTGAGAACTTATTATGTAGCGATACCTATGTGAGCGATCTTTCTTCTGAATGGTCTGCTGCGTGAAGCGTCAGAAAAGTTGTCAAACTAATGAAATTTGACAATAATCAATAGTTGAGCAAAAGTAGCGTAGAATTTCTTCGCTCGATTAAATGGCGTCCGCTGCCTGATCAGTTTTAGTGAGCGCTGTCATAATTGTACCATTCAGCGGATTTTTACTCATCTGCTGCCAACAGTTGACTCTGTTGAATGCGGGCAATGAAGCAAATAGCCACCATAGCAAATTACAGGGTAGCCCCCTACTCCAGTTTATGTAACTTAATGCTGAGCGTGGAACTTGACAATTTTAGTCGCCTTTTCTTTAACTAAAACCTACAACAAATCAGAAAACTTATAAACTTACCTGTGGCACAAATGAATTATGAAACCATTCCTTAAAAATTGATGCGGTCATCCATGCGTTTTTAGAGTTTTTATACTCTACTGGTAATTCAAAATTTTTAAATGATCTTGGTTTTTTTGACTGGCCTATTACCAATGGTTTTAATTTGTGCAATCCAGTTGCATTTGTACAGGCCAAAAATGTTACCCTTGCTTTTTCAGTTTTTCTACCAGGAGCATTTTTTTCAACAGAGCTGACGTAAGTCTTATTGGGTAACGATTTCCAAAATAAACCCGTTTCATCTGCATTGTAAATTTGATTGTCGCATAACTTCAGCTCAGCCTTTAGTTTCTTCAATTTATTTTTAAATTCTGGAACAGCTTCGAGGTTAGATGATAATTTTTCACCACAAATCTTTAATAATCTTATGCCAAATCTATTTTTAAAACCATTGAGCCATCCACAACTTGCGTTGAACCCGTTGCTTGATCTGTACATTTTTTCGTGCAACTGCTTCGCTTTTGCTCTAAGCAACACGCCTCCTATTGGCAAATGCTTACTCCTTTGAGAAATGAACCACTTATAAAGTTTGTTTTCCATATGTGGAAATTCGCCAGCTTTAGATGACTTTCTTTTGCGGTGGCATTTGGATGCTGCTTCCAAAATCCTAGCCTTGTTTTTTTTTATGCGTGTTATGGTGGACTTAGCGACTTTATATTCTTGCGCTAGTTGTGTACATCCATAACCTTTTGAAAGTTTTTCCAAAATGTCTGTCTTTGTTTTGAAAGACAGAAATAATTTCGTTTTTTTCGACATTGTCCAAACGCACGCGCCAAGTTTAAAAAATCAACTGATTTTGTACACAATCTTAACTCACTTATGTACATGCTTTTATTTCAAGCAAAAACGAAAAGACAGTAACGGGGAAGTACAAAACATATATTTAAAAATGTTCATATGTACTTAGCATGTGCAATATACAAATATATGTAGGTTTGCATAACATTCTTTTCTATTTTCAGTCAATGTTCCCTCAACTCAGTACTATTGAAATTGTATAGTTCCCTCTACAGAGTAGTAAATGAAAAAAAAATACGTGTTCCCTTAACCGAGTAGTTCTCTCAATCCGGGGTTCCCTCAACCGCGATTGCACTGTATATATATTTAATATTAATTATTAAATTTGCTTAAAGAACATAATCCTTTGTTGTACTGAGGCATACATATGATATTTTGAAATTTATTTCATAAATATCGGTCCAATAGTTTTGAAGTTTACCTTTAACAACGACAAATTTTAGATTTTCTATAAGTATATTATAGTATAGATATAAGTTACTAGCCGGTTACATTGCATATTTTTTGCACATCACTGAAAAAAATACTTTCTAAAATATGCAACATATGCTGCCAACGATTGAGTAAATTTAGTAGGTTTATGTTTTGAAAAAAAATGTATAAAGCAAAAGTTTTGAGCTCGATAAACAAAAGTTGTTAGGAATTGCATTACGTTGGTAACACTTGACGAAACAGAGACGTGATCGTATTTCAACTTCAAAAGCAATATTGCTGTATATTGGCTAAATAGGTGCGGGTGTTTGTATGGATGAGTGCAGTGAATGAATAGTTGAAGTGATTGCCACAAACATAGCCAAGCAACACGCATTGTTTTATAAAGTTCTAACGTAAGTTCGTTCTAACTGCCTGCCTTGACTGCTGTTCTTTCTGTTTTTGCAACAAACACGGCGTATTCACCTGTTTGCATTGACTTGCACTACTATGTGTGTATGTGCTTTAGTAAGTCTGTCTTATATGTGCGTTTCCGTTTCTTGCATACCACTTCAAATTTTTTTTTTGCTTAAAATTCAATTTATGCTCATTTGTTGCTCTGAACTAACGTTGGATGCACGTGCCAGCAACCATAAAGGCGCATCTAGGGACGATAGGGAATATGCAACAACAGGGTTGGTTGCCTAGCAGCAAAGAACTCACTGAGAAAGCAAAGCAATTGATGCAATTTGTAAGAAGTTGTGCACTGAATTCTTAAAGAATGCCAAGCTATGTACTTCGCACTGATTGAGTGGCAACTTTTTGGCCATCGAAGCAGAATATTCAATGCATAAAATATTTAAATGCAAATTTGAATAACTTGCCATTAAGGGGTCAAGTGGCTCAAAATATTGCGCAAAACTAAGGCATTAATTTATAAACAGTAGAAAACAAAATTTAATGTTCAAATAAATTGCATTTTGTACATTATTTCTACGAATCACTTATGTACTTACTTAGTAGCAGCATAAGTATAACTCAGGCCCGTAGACAAGACAGGTTTTTTGGGGTTTCCACCCCCCCTTCCCTAAAATATACAGAAGAGTAGACAAAAATCATTTTAACTCAAACTAATCAAAGCTAATGTTAATATTTTTCATTAAAAACAAAAAAGTGATGTAAAATTGAAACAGTAAATAATTTTTGAGAAAAATTCCAAAATTTAAAAAATTTAAAAGAAAGTTTCAACAGGTAGATAGATATGTTCAACAGTTAAGAAATATCCTTAAACGAATGTTTATAATTGAATTATGCTCATAAATCAATACTAAGAAGTCACGAAAATTGCTTTTTGCTATCATGATGAGCCAATTTAAACCATAAAAAACTTAAAATAAATAAAAAAACAAAATAAAAAAGGCATACCTTATATGACAGACGAAGAATTAAAAATTTGATAATTGTAAAATTTTAATGATTAAGAAAAAAATTTCTTTATAAATAGTTTGAGTTATGCCATGTTCACATAGAGAGTTTAGTTTGCGTTTCCAATACAAAGTTGCGTTTTGCCCTTAAACTCAATTTAAACGCTGGCGTTTCCAGTACAATTATGCAGGAGAAAACGCAACTAAACACAACTTGCTTTCTACGTTTACCAAAACTCAATTTGATACATGCCTAAAAGTATGCTAGTGTTTGATAAAAACATTCGTTCAGTTAGATTTTAGCTGTGTTCTGCCATGTTCACACAGAGAGTTTAGTTTGCGTTTCGTTTGAGTTTAAATGCAGCTGTTCACACAGAGATGCGTCGGCAGAATTGAGTTTACGGTGGATTGTAATGATCACCAATTTTTGGAATTTCGCTCAAAACTCAGCTTTTTTCGGCCCATACTGACTGACTGATGAGAAACCCTCATCTTCTAAACTTTCCCAAGTTATTTTATTTGTTTTTTTGGCTTATTTTTGTTAATAATAAAGTACAAATAGAAACATGCACAATTGAGAATCAGCTGTTGTTGGCATTTTTTATCGTTCAATCGAATCGAACACAGCTAAAATCTAACTGAACGAATGTTTTTATCAAAACACTAGCATACTTGTAGGCATGTATCAAATTGAGTTTTGGTAAACGTAGAAAACAAGTTGTGTTTAGTTGCGTTTTCTCCTGCAAAATTGTACTGGAAACGCCAGCGTTTAAATTGAGTTGAAGGGCAAAACGCAACTTTGTACTGGAAACGCAAACTAAACTCTCTGTGTGACCATGGCATTCGATTCGATTGAACGATAAAAAATGCCAACAACAGCTGATTCTCAATTGTGCAAGTTTCTATTTGTATTTTATTATTAACAAAATTAAGCCAAAAAACATAAAAAATAACTTGGGAAAGTTTAGAAGATGAGGGTTTCTCATCAGTCAGTTAGTATGGGCCGAAAAAAGCTGAGTTTTGAGCGAAATTCCAAAAATTGGCGATCATTTCAATCCACCGTAAACTCAATTCTGCCGACGCATCTCTGTTTGAACAGCTGCATTTAAACTCTAACGAAACGCAAACTATACTCTCTGTGTGAAAATGGCATTATAAAGAATTATAGTCGTTTTCCTGGCTGATCTTAAATTATTCTGGTAATAAATACAACTATCTCATAATCACCGCGACCGGCAAACAGTTTCATTTCAAAATTGCTCAAAACCTTTGTATAGAAAAGTAAATATTTATCTATGCCACTCAAAATATAAAAATACAAACATTTAGAGTATTTTTTTCCGAATCTATTTATTTTAAGAAAGCTAAGTTCACACTTGTTAGTTTAAAATTTTATAATTTTATGTAAAATTTGTCGAATCGAAGTACGTCATATTGGAGCCATCTTCTCATACTTCTTAAATCTGATTGTGAATTCGAAAGCAGTGAACACAAAACTTGTTCTATAGACCAGCAGTTTAATTTTATAAAGGGTCCGCCAAATAACTTTTTTTTTTTTGAAAATGCTATAAAAAAAAAATTCTGATGTTTTTATTCAGAATGAAGAATGGCTAACACATTCTTATACTGATGAAGTAGTGGATGTAGTAGACCAAGCCGAGTCTACTCCTGGTAAACGTGGACGTCCAACGAAAACCTTTGAAGAGAGCAATTTGAAAAGAAAAAAGAACGAAAGGAAAAAGCTGACTTCATTTTGTGAAGACAACTCTGAAGCAATCATATAAGCTGCTGCTAATAAAATTGAAAACAAAAATGAAAACCAAAAATGTTTTAGCCCTGAAAAAGCACTAAGTCTCATTGTTGATGCTTCATTGACGACAATACACCAGTATGAGGTACTGCGAAGATCAGCAAAAGATATTGGCTATAATATATATCCAAGCAACAAAAAGGTTTTGGCAGCAAAAAAAACGTGTTATCCAGCAAACGTAAAAGTAGAGGAAAATTTAAGCAAAATTTGAATTTGTTAAGGAGACAGCAAGCGTAATAAATAAAGAAGTTAACCGAGTAAACCATGAATTAATAATTTAACAAATTCAATTATTGAAGTTCGTAATAAAAAAATCTTTATTACTCATAAGCTTTCATTGACTATGATAGACGGTAAAGTGGCAACAACTTTAACTGGCAGCTCTTCTTTGTCCGCGTGCTATATACATATGTGGTGCAAAGCCAACGGAGATGCACAATTTAGACGAATTGGCATTAAAAGCAAATTCTGGAGAGGCTTTAAAATTTGGTATTTCACCGCTGCATGCGCGCATAAAATTTATGGAATGCATTTTTTTTTTTTTTTTTTTTTTTTTTTTTTTTAGCTTGAACCAACGCTCAGGGATGCCCCCTATTAATGCGAAAGCATTGTGTTGATTCGGAAGATGGGTAATAGGTTAGTTGGAGGGTGGAAAGATGGAGAAGTGACGGTGAACATTTGTTTTGAACATTTACACAGGTCAAAACTGCCAGGAAACACATCTGCAGGGAGATTATTCCACAATTTTATTGTGTGACTGAAGAACGAATTATCACGGTAATGCGAGGTTCTGTTGGGCAACAAGGCAATACTGTAGGGATGGGCTAGGTGAGCTGCCCGAGTGGACCTGGGAAAAACTCGAGCTGGTGGAGTCAGGTCGTGTACCTTCCTTGAACACTTCCCATGGCAGTACCTGTATAACAGGCTTACTGACCCAACATTGCGTCGATGACCAAGAGAATTGAGAGATGATGAAACGTTATCATTCCCAATCAAATATATCGCACGGCGTTGAATTCGGTCCAGAAGCTCCAAATAATATCTTGAAGCCTCTGCCCAAATGTGCGAATTGTACTCCATTTTCGGCCTGATATATGAGGTATAGATAGTGCGTAGATCAGTTGAAGTGAAATATTTTTTGCACCGTTTTAAGAAACCTAGGCACTTGGCCGCTTCTTTTGACACATCGAAAATATGATCATTCCAACGAAGGTCGGATTGAATCGATATGCCCAGAACGTCAAGAGTGGCTGACTCCGCAATATCTACACCATTCATATTGAGGGCAGCTAAAGGGCAATCCATTCGCTTGTGACTTAACAAACAACACTGGGTTTTGCTTGCATTAAACTCTACTCTATTAGCAAGACCCCACTCGGAGATTTTTTGCAAGTCATTGATGAGTGAATCACTCATATTTTGCCTCTTTCTCTCAATCTCCGAAGAGCTCGGGCGTTTTTTGAACGAATATGAATGACAAATGCTGCTGTCGTCAGCAAAAGAATGGATTGGGTTATGAGTCAACGACAGAAGGTCGTTATTAACTTAAATCTGCATTGGGAAGAAATGTTGATGTGGTTAAACAAGGAATGAGTTCCAGCAACGATGGAAATACAGCTCGACAATTTTTTGAAAACCCACAAATTACAGCTGACTTAACCGGAGTGGATGAGCAACTGATTCATCGGTTCAAAATTATATTGTCCACAATAAATTGCAGTCAGGCAATAGACCCTGAGAAATTTAAAATATATTGCCTAGACATGGCGAAATTGTACATTGATTTGTATGGATGGTAATACATGCCTATCACAGTGCATAAAGTTTTCATACATGGTAGCAAAATTGTATCTGAGGCAATTATACCTTTAGGTAGGTTAAATATACAATTTATTTCATACATTTTAAATTAACATATGGTTTATTTTTAAAGGAATGCTATAAGAAGAAGCGCAGGAAGCGAGGAACAAAGATTATAGAAATGATAGGTTATATTACTCGCGCAAAACTGGGCGCTGCACTACTAACCAAGACGTAATGCATCATTTGCTGATATCCTCCGACCCATATATCAATTCATTGACAACGAAACTGAAGCTTAAAAAATTAGATTATCACGAAGATGTGAAAAACTTGTTAATAAATGAAATAGAGTGAAACTGTACAATTTTTTTTATTGGAGTTGTATGGGGGGTGGGCGTAAAAGTGAACGGATTTTCTTCATATATTCAAAAAAGCATTTAATAGATGTTATATACATGTTTGCGAAAAATAACCATTCTAGTTAAAATATCAGTTGTATGGGAGGTGGGCGTAAAAATTTTTGGCAAAATCGGCATCTTTTGTAAGTCGATCGCAGGCCCACTCAACGAAGCATTGAATGGTCAGTTAGCTTCAACTCCTGAACCAATTGAACTTTGTACGTCGTCATACCAATGTCTTTATGCAAAATTCGTCTCAATGATGTCTCCGAAAAGTTTAATTGTTGAGAACGACAGTGAATTGATGTTGATGCCGCTTCACGCACACTTTCTGCCACAGCAGCAATATTCTCGGGTGTGCGCACTGTTTTTGGCTTTTCACGCTTCGGTTATCGGTGAGGATGCCAGTTTCTTTGACTTTTTTAACAAGATAACGAACATACGGAGCTAACGGTGCTTCTGTTCTTCCAAAATTCGTACGCAATTTTCGCACACATTCTGCAATATTACCATGATTTTCAAAGTAATGTCGCAATATTTCCCAGCGTTGTTCAAGCGTTGTACACAACCTTATTCGTTCAGCGGAAGAATAACACTAATTATCTGTCAAATCAGACATGTGCTAAGTTTTACCATTCACGAAATAAGCACTAGTTGAAAAAAAAAATTAGATGGCGGACCCTTTATAACATTTAAATTTTATAGTTTTTACCAAACTTATAGGACTTTAGGACTTTCTAACATATGATGTGATAATGATAATTGAAAAATATTTACTTTAAACTTTCTTATGGTAAAAAAACAGTCAAGCAAAAACAGTCATAATAATAAATAAATAAATAAGTCATATATGCAACAAATATCTAAAGAAATTTCCTAGTTTAGAACAACAAAAAACAGGGTAATTGTTGAGTTTTGTTTTTAGTTTTAAGAGTTTTTGTGTTGCTTTAGTTTTTCGAACAAAGCCAAGGAAACTACAAGGATTGAGTGCTATTTACAACAGTTAGAGTTACAGCGAAAGGATCTACATGCGTACGTACCTGCGCAAACATGGCTCAAACAACCATCTTCTTCATTACCAACTTGCCACCTGGAACTCAGCACTCTGTCGTGCAACTTCTTTGGTGAACACAAACGCACACAAACATACACACACATAGCCCGAGTTCCAAACACAAAAGTTGCAGGTAAGTTTATTGAATTAAGTTGTTAAATTGTTAAGTTTTCCTGCTGCAAAGGATTTCGTCGCTTTGCACGTCTCTCAGCATGTCCTGCGCTTTATTTGCACACAACGCAGCAGACGTTGTCGACAACAACAACAACAATAACAACAACGACAAAGACGAAGCCAAAGTGGCAGCAAGAGCAGCTCGAGCACCGTAAGGATATTCAAGAAATCGACATCTAGATAAGTACGAACTGAATTAACTTGTTTATAATAGTTGTCGAAAACTTTAGCAGGTTCTTCTTGTGTTTTTGTTAAAAACTGCTTTGGTTGTTGTTATTGTTGTTGTTGTGCATATTTTAGCGTTACCATGCCAAAAATATCCTTGTTTTATGTTGCTATTATTACTGCTGTTGTACATCTGCTCGTAGCCAGAGAATAATGCAAAATTATTGTGAAGTAAATAAAGTACTCGCATGTTAGAGACGCAATTTCAATGGTTATTTTGGATTATTATATTTATTTTTTTGTTTGTCTTGCCAGGATCTAAATGGGCATGGATTTTGGTCTAGCCTTATTCAATTTCTTTCCACTTGGTAAGATTTTTCAACATGCACAAAAATACGAAAGTCAAGCTGTTGGTAATTAAGTCTTGTTGTCCTAGCAATAACACGACTCATAGCTGTGGTTTTACTTAGGAATTTCTAAAGGACTTGTGGCAAGCAAAAACTAAATGTATTGCCAGTTATTTTGCGTGCTATTAATTGGTTTGTTTTTGCTGTATTTATGAAGCAGAAGAACTATGCACTTGAACAAAATTGCTTGAGTTAAGAAAAAGGAACTGCTTGGGCTGACAGGATTGTAGGCAAAAGTTAGAGAGGTTAAAGAAATTTTCGAAAAAGGCAATTAAACTGAAATAGAAATAAATTTAGGTTTTCGGCGAAGAGTTATAAAGACAGGCGTATTTGAATGTATCAAGTTCAATTCAAATCGTGGTAACCGACCGAGATCGTGCATGCTTAGTGTGTGACATGCGAGCCAACGAATCTTGTCAGACCCGGGTTCAAATCACCATCTGACACCAAAAGTTAATTTCAATAGAAATTAATTTTTCTGATAAGCTGTTACCTCTCTGCTGACAAGGCATATCTCAGTGAGTAAACAATGCCATGCTAAGCTTCTGGAGAACATGAACTTAAGCCGTTCGTAGTCGTCATCAAACATATAGGTTCAGTTCAAAACTGAAAATAAGAATTATGTATGTGTTCATAAAAAACCTACATCCCTGCAAACATTTGGAAGACGATTAGAAGATAAGATCATTTGGCGACGCGCTAGCGTTTCGCCTAAGGGATTTTTGGAAGATGGATCGCTTTTCGATCGCCGAAGCGATGCATGTGCGATTCTCGAGAAATTTCAAAATCTTCCTTTGCTCATTCCGGCGATCGTTGGAAGATGGATCGCTTTTCGATCGCCTAAACCATGAATGCGCGATTGACAAAAAATGTTCAAAATCTTCCTCATTCCGGCTATAGTTGAAAGATCACTTTTCGGATCACTTTTCGATCGCCGAAGGGATGAATGCACGATTCAAAAAATTTTCAAAATCTTCCTTTGCTCATTCCGGTCGTTGGAAGATGGCTTTTTCAAAAGCTTTCAAAATCTATCATTCTTTCATATAAGAATGGCAGGCTCTGAAAAATCGTTTAACGGGTTACATGACATTGGCCGTTTTATGAAATTGATAAATTTTTTTTTAATTTTGTATTTTAGTAAAATTTCTAAGAAAATAAATTTCATTGAAAAATTCCTACGGGTTCAAAAGTTGTAACTTTTGATTAGCTGGATTAGTGAGAGCGCATTTGCATTTTTCCTTGCATTTTTCTTTGTTCACAAACTTTGAACGCGCTTATCTCGAAACCATGTTTCGTGGTTGCGGCACGGCACTAGCGGGTTCATTTTTTGACGAAATTTTTTTTTTTTTTAATTTTTTGAAACTTGATTCACTATTGTAAGACACGAGCTTTTTTTAAATTTTTTCGATTATTTATGAATTTTTAAGTCAATATTTTTTTCGAAAAAACAACTTTAAAAAAAATTTTTTTAAAAAGTTCTTGTCATACGATAACAAATTTTGTAAAGATTTAAAAAAAGTCATTTTGTCCAGATCGAACAATTTTTGCGACTCCCAGCGCTGCAACCACGAACGAAGCGAGTCCGGTATAGAAAAGTATATATATTCTTGATCAGCGTCACCACGTGAGTCGAGCTTTCTATGTCCGTCCGTCCGTCCGTCCGTCTGTGTGTTATCCGTAAACACAGGATAAGAAGAAGGAGTCGAGATAATTGGATGAAACTTGGTACACATGGTCACATGCACCCAAGGATCTGCACTATTGAATATTTTTGCAATCCGCTCACGGACACGCCTACCTCCCATACATACATAAGTCTACAACAATAAAATTTTGTATATGTGTGTTTTATATCAACACAAAGATGTCTTTGAAAAATGGACGTCATCCGCTCACGGACACGCCCACCTCCAATACAACCCAAAAATTGAAAACGCAATAAATAAGCCTCTGTTTAACCTACAGTGCTAAAATTTGGCACACATGTTTTTTATAACAAAACCACGACGGTTTTGAAAAATGGACGTCATCCGCCAACGAACACGCCTACCTCCCATACAACCCAAAAAGTTTAAAACTCAATAAATAAGGTTATGTTTGTCATAGAGAAATTATATTTGGTATGTGTGTATTTTATACCAAAACTACGGTGTGTTCCAAAATTTGGAGTAATCCGTCCATGAACACGCCCACCTCCCATAGCGAAAGCACAATAAAGGCATTAACTGTGAGCTACAGGAATAAAACTTGGTATGTGTAAATTTTTCATCAACATTTAAATGCATATAAAGTATAGGCTTCATCCGCCCACGGAGACAATCATATACAATAAAAATTTTTTTTGTTTTTGAAAAGTAGGGTAAGGGTATTTCATAGTCGGCCTAGACCGACTTTAGACTTTCTTTACTTGTTTCTCTTCCGCCAGTTTGGAGCTCTATAAAACCATGTTGGAGTGAAAAAAATATATTTTTTTAAGTTTTTTTTCTTGTAATTTGTTCAATTCTCTACAATAAAATTTTGGAGAATTGTTTGTTTTTGACAGAGTTATATATTTTTTAAGAAAAGGTCAGTTTTCTCTGCCGCGAATGTTTTGTCCCACCTTAAGACTTATCTTGACGAATCGTTCACGACTCTTCTTAGCGAATCGCCTCATTTTGGCAATTCGTCGTCAAATCTTCCAGGGAAATCGCTACAGACTCCTCTTGGCGATTCGTCGGCGAATCTTTCTTCCCGGCGAATCGTTTTTATGGCCTCAGCTGCTTACATTCGGCGAAGCCTTGAAGACTCTCAGAAGAGCTTGCCGGCGATTGTTTCATCTTCCAAGCTGGATTCACTGGAGATTCTCAGGCGATTGAAAATGTTTGCAGGGATTAATTTTGTGTTCACTGATTATGTGTACTTGTACATAAACTTCATGTAATTATACATGGCTTGAGTGTATTCATACACAAAAAAATTAACCTAATATCCTTGTTAATTTGTTTGTGTATGATTTTTTTAGGTTTATGCATAAAACTTTGCTTTCTGTTTAATTTCGCCAACAACAATATTTATCCCTATTTATGCAACAATTCAATTTTTCAATTTTTCACCCAGCATACAAAGTATTCCAATGTTATTACGAGTATAATGTCGTGTGAGTATGCGTGTGTTCAACACAAATTTATCAACTCGAACGTTACAACTTCTGATGTTATTCGCCCTCCACCAAACTACACCAATCCTACATTTTATATCAAAGTCCTTTTCCTCCATTACCCACTATAAATTACAACAGCACGCTAGTTGAAGTATACTTTTGCCATTCGCAAGATAACAACACACGAAAAATAAACAAAGTTTCCACTTTTGGCCCTAAAAATTGGATTAAACTTTGCTGTTTATACATTTGGCCCGTATTTTGCATGTGTGTTGGCTGCACTGGCGAATACATTTTGACAGTGATAATGTCATTTATGCAGAGGGGTGGTAGGAAGAGCTAGGAAGGAGACAAATGTGAGCCTGCCTCACTTAATGCGGCACACATCCATATGTATTATATATGTATGCACACACATATATAGCGTTGATTGCGTGAGTTGCCTGGCGAGTGGTTGTAGGCGTGGCAGCTAAGTGTACCAAGCAGTATTTAACAGATGTGCAAAATTTTTAATCACTACCAAGCTTCAGTGTAAACTTGACCTAAATAGCATGCGAGCTTTTTAAGTGAGGCGTTTGTATCTGTGTCTGTCTATCGCCCGATGGCCTGTATAAGTATGTGTTTTTCGTTTTGTTGCTATTCGCTTTTTCGCTTAGAAAGTTGAACATTGTGTGAGTTTTTACAAAACAAAACAAAAAAAAAAAATCACTAAAACATAAATCAAATTTAATGCATGTGTGTCGCATATTCAGGGTTGAACGTTGGAGTTGAAAAAGCATTCATTTTTGTAGCGGTTAAATCGTTTTTGTTAGTTTTGTGCTGCATAATTGTGGCAATTAAAAATTTAAGTAGCAGTTATTAAATTTAGTATGTTTCCAGCTTGGATAGGAACTTAATGTAAAAAAAAAAAAATTATATTTGAACAAATTTAAGCAATTTGTTTAACTGTATTAAAGAAAGGGATATGTGCCTGCTTAATTTTAAATGTTTCAAAATGATAGATGCTTAATTGAAATGATTTAATGCTTTTCTAAATATTAAATTTCTTAAACATTAGATAAGATATTGACTAACGGTTTTTATATAACATTAAAAGTAGACCAACAAAAAAAAAAAAAACAGGAATGGTTGTTATCAAAGAATGTGACAAAATCAAAAATTGGATTTTTTGAAAATTAAAGATAGCATTTCAACAAAATTTACAAAAAGGTATTTTTGAGGACTCAAAATGGTGGATATCGCTTTGTCGTCTTTAAGTATCGATAATACATGGATAGGTCCGCATAATCTACCCGGACAGGTTAGTCATACGACGCCATCTTCTTGCTCATTGTAGCATCGCCAAATGCCAGTTTTCCGACACGTGAAATAATTCACCAACTGTACTTGGTTAGCGAACTGTATTTGCCGCAAACGAATATTCAGTTGTCATCAACTGAAAAAAAAATATATCTTAATAGAAACGAAAATTTATCACAAAATTTTATCATTGCTTTGAAAGTTGAAATTTAGCCGAGAGTGCTGACGTGCGAGTCTAGAACTCAATTAACCTGGGTTCAATCAACGACAAGAACACCAAAGTTTTTTTAATTTTTAATAATTTGTTTTTAAGTAAAAAAATTAATGTACAATATTTCTAGATTGTAAGCAAACATATTTTGATGGTTATTTTTGACCATGAAGTTATTGAATTAGAATTAAAAAATTCAAATTAAAATTTTTGATACTTACACAGCCAGGATTCGAACCCACATATTCCGCTTGACCGTCTAGCACGCTTCCATTGAGCTATTGTGAGATATTTTGTGGAATGAATTTTTTAGATTGCAAATTTGTATGTTATGAGGAATGGATGAAATGGACTATAACCCAACGCATACTGCGTTAGGGGAATATTAATTTTGTCTTGACATGTGTAAAGCCCATAAGGAGGCGTGGCAGATATAGAAAAGTGCATATATTCTTTCTCAGCATCACCATCTGACTTGATTTAGCCACGTCCGTCTATTCGTCTGTCTGTCAGTCTGTGGACACAGCCGTATTTTTGAAGCTATCGTAGTGAAATTCGATATTTAAGCTTTTTTCTGAAAAACTAAGATCAAGTTCGAGAATCGGCTAAATCGGTTGAAATACACCTCCCATACAACCAAAATTAAAACTCCCTAAAGAAGCAAATATTTAAGCTACAAAATTCATTACTTATGTAATCTACGTCAAAACTGAAGTGTGTTAGAAAAATGGGTGTCATCCACCCACTAACATGCCCACCTCCCTTACAACTCCAAAATGGAAAACTATATAATGAGGCTTGTGTCAAAGCTACATAAATAAAATAAGGTACTTATTCATTTTATATCAAAACTAAGGCGTGTTCAAAAAATGGGCGTCATCCAGTAACACATCCACCTCCCATATATACCCAAATTTTAATACTATATAAATAGGCTTTTGTCGATGCTAGAAAAGTTAAATTATATATGAATTCATTTTATATAAAAATTACAACGTGTTACAAAAATGAGCGTCATCCATCCACTAACACGCCCACCTCCCATACAAATCCAAAATGGAAAACTATATAATGAGGCTTGTGTCAAAGCTACATAAATAAAATAAGGTACTTATTCATTTTATATCAAAACTAAGGCCTGTTCGAAAAATGGGCGTGATAAACCGACGAACACGCCCATATCCCATACAAGCCCAAATTTTAAAACTATATAAATAGACTTCTGTCGAAGCTACAAAAATAAAATTAGATATTTATTCATTTCATATAAAAACTTAAAGGTGTTCAAAAAATGGGCGTCATCCAGTAACGAACGCGTCCACCTCCCTTATATTCCTGTCCTTGTCCAATGACTGTTCCAGATTGTCAATATAAGGCCATCAAAATAAAGTAACTCTACTCTGATTTTTAATATTCTTTGACCATTATTTCAAAAGCTTTTAAATATAAAAAAATTGTCTTTAATGGGTGGAGCCAAACACTTTGTCCAATAACCGTTTTAGTTTGCGAGTATACTCGAGTTGTAGGATAGCACCAAATGGTTACTCAAATCGAGCTTTTTTGATCTGTGACTATTATTAACAAATCGATTCAGTTTAAAAATGTGTCTTAAATGGGTGGAATCACACCCCCTGTACAATGCTCATTCTAGACTTCCAGTGGCAGGACACCACCAAATAGTAACTTTATTCTGAGTTATAATGTTGTAAACGCCATAGCCAGATAGCTATTCTGTATCAAAAATTCGAGTTGTATGGGCGTAGCCACGCCCCGTTTTCCAATGACCATGTCTTTTTTATAATTGACAGACCTGGCCAATCATTTATGTCATACTGAGCTTCTATGTCATACGAAATCTAGTTCCAAATCTATTCAATATCAAAAAGTTTAGTTGTATGAGCGGTTACCATGCCTCCCTTTCCATAAATCGCTTAAATTTGTCAGTCGAAGGGCGCGTGTCAACAGTAAGTTCGTACCGAGTTTCATTTATGTGCGATTTATGAACAAAAATAAAACCGAAAAGAAGTTTTCTTTAAAAAGTGCCACACCCCTCGTGGGTAGGAAGATGGAAAACACTTTACGACCTATTCTCGTACTTACCAAAAATTCATAAATATATTTCATTAAAATCGGTTCAGCCGTTTCGGAGGAGTTCAAACACTAACACCGTGACACGAGATTTTTATATATTAGAAGATTAAAACGTGTTAGAAAAATAGTCGTCATTCACCCACAAATTCGCTCACCTCCCATATAACCCCAAAATTTAAAACTCTAAAATAAGGCTTCTCTTTAAGCTACAGGAAAAATGTTAAATTGTGTGAAAGAAAAGTGGGCGTCATCCGCCTACGAACCCACCCACCTCCCATCCAATCCATAATAGTGAAAACTCTATAAACAGGCTAATGTTTAAGCTTCAGAACTGAAATTGGGTTTTTGTGAATTTTATATCAAAATTGATGCGTGTTAGAAAAATCACTCAAGAACACACCCACCTCCCATACAACCCCAAATTGAAATCGTCATCAAAATAGTGAAATTGTTTCAAATCTCATGCAAAAAGTGCTACATTATAAGGTTATGTACCATTAAGAATCGGCCGTGGGGGCATTTTAAGTTCGGCCAAGTCGAAAATATACCTTACTTTTTCAAGTTCATAACCAGTCTTGTTCATCACCGAAGATGCAAAGAATTGCTGACTCAAACCATTGTTGACTAATTCGTCAGGTATTTAAGTTCGTAAGGAACGTTAGTTCGTTATATCTTTAAGTTCATAAGGTTTGTAGTTAATTTTGTTCTCCATTATTATATTGAAGACTTCTCTACTAGCGAAAACTCAAGAAATGTTTTCACGGACTGAACCTTTTTTGGATAAGTTCTTTTAAGTTTTTCTCTCGCATTCATTATACCCTAAACCTGAAAGGTGAGGGTATATTAACTTTGTGCAAACGTTTGTAACGCATAGAACGAAGCGAGTCCGATATAGAAAAGTATATGGGCATTTCCATGGTGTCGAACGTGACTGTTGTACACATTTCAAGTGAAAAAAATGTCATAATAAAACAAATTTAAAAAAAAAACAAAAGGCGGGCCTTATAGCTCTCAATTAGCCCTTTATTATTGGTATTGTCAATTGTTGGGTCATTTTTAGTTATCAAGATATTGGCAAAAAAACAAGGTGGTCGCACGTGACCAAAAACAGAAGTGGTTTTCGTGGCAGAAAACTCAAACGCGGATTTCAGCGAAATGGGAAGCAATGTTTTTATGTAATTTTTTTTTTAATGTTGTGCATTGATGTTCCTTAAAAATGGCTAGCATTGTATACATAATGAACTTATATAATTTTTTTATTTAATATAAGAGATGGTCGCACGTGACATGTCGCACGAGACACTTTTCGATCACCATATTTGTTTTTTTTTCTGCTCTATAATGAAATTCAAAAAAATAAACTATGCATAAGTCAACAAAAATATTTATTCAAACATAATAGTAAAAAACTTAAAAACATTTCATGAGTATTACCGCTTACATCTATTTTTGTTTTTTCATCGTTGTTTGTGCTCATCTACATTTAAAATAAAAATTTGTTAAGTGCGTATTTACATTACACTGAGAAAAAAAAACATACTTTAAAATTAAACAAAAAGTTTTGAAATAGAAATTTAACGCTTTTGCGTTTCTACAAAACAAAAAATTAAAACAAGTGTGCTTAATTTTCAACTACCAATAAACTACTTTCTTTTTTTTATTTTCTCTCTTATTGCTTTGAAAAAACAAACAAAAATTTGAATACAAGAAAATTTTTGAATTTTTTGAATTGGTTTGAAAAATATCGAACATACGATAAAATAAAAACAAATTATTTAAATATTTAGATATATCAAATGCAAAATTCTTCGAATGGAGTTAACATTCGGAGGTCCCGAGGGTAACTGTCTGTGCATCTGATGCTAAATACTCGGTAAAGCTAAAAAAATGGCATCGAAATATGCTTTAAAATATTTGTTTTAAATTTTAAAATTTTTGTTTTAAATTTGTTTTTCGTAACAAAAACATTGTTTTAAAAACAAAAACTTTTGTTTTGAATTTAAATTAAAATACAGTTGTGTTTGATTTTAATGAATTTGTTTCAAGCTCTATTTCAAAAACAAATTCGTTAGATATGAACACAATTTCATTTAATTTTAACACATTTTTCCCTCAGTGTAATAATTTATCTATGTAAGCAAAAAAAAAATATATGTGTGTTGCCGCAACGCGTATGACGACCCGCCTGTGACCTCAGATAATCCTATTGCATACGTTTGTCCATAGAATCATCCATATTTGTCCAAATGCTGCATGGAATCCATAAAAGTACAAATGACCCTCCTGTGACCTCTGACATTCCTATTGCATCCGATTGGCCAAAGAATCATCCATTTTGGTCCATGTTGCTTCAACCAATAAAAGTTCCAATGACACGCCTGTGACCTCTGATAATCCCATTGCATCTAATTGGCCACAGAATCACCCATTTTTGTCCAAATGATCCATGGAATCCATGAAATCGCCAATGACGCCCCTGTGACCTCTGATAACCCCATTGCATCCGATTGGCCATAGATTCATTCATTTTTGTCCAAATGATTCATAGAATCCATGACATTGCCAATGACCTGTCTGTGACCTCAGATAATCTTATTGCATCAGATTGGCCATTGAACCATAAAGGTTGAAAATTCCAGCGTTTGTTGATTAATTCGTCTGTTAGTTCGGACTCAAACCATTGTTTTTCCTTCGAATTTATAGGGTGTTTCGAACACTTAATTTCAATTAAATTCACCTAAATACACCTTAATTCGCCTCAGTTTCATTCGTTTCATGGATTTTACTACCCGTTTCGTTCGCCGTATATTGTATACGCGGCTTAAGAAGTTTCACTTCAAAAATTAATTTTGAATTTCTCACTTATCATGTCGCTCGTGACTAACTTTATACAAGTTAAAACAACACAAATTTTTTATTTTTTTACTGGTTCACTTTTTTTAAAGTCGCATGAATAAACTCTTTTTTTTGCATGTCGAACGTGACAACGAACTAAACGAAAAAGCAAATCAAAAATTTACCGTAGTCTTTCATTGTTTGGTTACTTATGATTTTGTTTTTTCGTTCTTTATACTCTTAGGAAGATTTGAGCAAGCAAAAGTCAATGCATTATGTTTCTGTTTAATAACTGTTATAAAGACAAAACATACCAAAGAAATATAATAAGCAATATTTCACATTTGCGCTCTTTACATCCGAATATTTTGCAATGAGCTATGAATAAATGTAAAATGTATTTAAATTACTTAAATTTTATTGTTTCCCTAGTGAATAAGACATCAAACATTGTTATCAAGAACTTTTAATTTTTTCGTCACGGTTGACTTTTTGGTGGAAATGCCCATATATATTCTTGATCAGCGTCACCACGTGAGTCGAGCTATCTATGTCCGCCCGTCCGTGCGTCCGTCTGTGTGTTGTCCATAAACACAGGATAAGAAGAAGGAGTCGAGATAATTGGATGAAACTTGGTACACATGGTCACATGCACCCAAGGATCTGCAGTATTGAATATTTTTGGAATCCGCCCACGGGCACGCCTACCTCCCATACAACGTGAAAATTGAAAACTGCATACATAACTCAGGTCATAATAAGCCTACAACAATAAAATTTTGTATGTATTTATCTTATATCAACACAAAGATGTTTTCGAAAAATGAACGTCATCTCCTCACGGAAACGCCCACCTCCCATACAACCCAAAAATTGAAAAAGCAATTAATAAGCCCTTCTTTAGCCTACAGAGCTAAAATTTGGCACATATGTTTTTTATAACAAAACAAAGATGGTTTTAAAAAATGGACGTGATCCGCGCACGGACACGCCTTCCTCCTACACAACGCAAAAATTTAAAACTGCATAACTCCGCTCATAGTTAGCCTTCAACAATAAAATTTGATATGTATGTGTTTTATACCAACACAAAGATGTATTCAAAAAATGGACGTCATACGCTCATGGACACGCCTACCTTCCATACAACCCAAAAATTTAAAACGCAATAAATAAGAGTCTGTTTAACCTACAGAGCTAAAATTATAATTATACAATTATACAAGATAAAGATGGTTTTGAAAAATGGACGTCATCCGCCAACGAACACGCCTACCTCCCATACAAGCCAAACAGTTTAAAACTCAATAAATAAGGTTATGTTTGTCATAGAGAAATTAAATGTGGTATGTATGTATTTTATACCAAAACTAAGGTCTGTTCAAAAATTGGGAGTAATCCGTCCATGAACACGCCCACCTCCCATAGCGAAAGCATAATAAAGGCATTAACTGTGAGCTACAGGAATAAAACTTGGTATGTGTAAATTTTTCATCCCATCATTTTCATCCCGCCCACGGAGACGCCCATTTACAATAAAAATTTTTTGTTTTTGAAAAGTAGGTTTAGGGTATTTCATAGTCGGCCTAGACCGACTTTAGACTTTCTTTACTTGTTTTGATCTGATTCTGGTTTTGCATTTGAACTAAAAAAACGAGAATCATTGAAGTATTTCTGATAAAAACTTTTGACTGTTTGAATATTGTTGAAAGGCGAATGTACTTGTTATTTTTACTTGTTATTTTAGAATTATGTTAGCCTTGTATAATATTTTTGTATAAATCAAATGTATAGAAAATATTTTCATTCCAAATAAAAACGCTCTGCTATCAAATAGCATAATATTGATCAAATTGTGACAAATACGCAAAAAGTCAATGAATTTATCAAACACACAAACCATTATTGGAACTGCATCCACTTCTAGTTAAAAGTGTTTCTATTTTAACAAAAAAGCTGTGGCAACATTTTTATGAACAACAAAATTTTCAAATGAATTTTAACTCTAAAAACTGATTAAACTATTTTTTTTGTAAATAAGGCCGAGCGAATATGAATTTAATTCTTTGAGTCGAATTGATAGTCTTTAAGAACAATATTTGATTCAGCGTATGAAAAACTAAAACTGTTTATCCACAAGTGGGTTTTTTTTCTACTGTTTGAACATGATTTGGAATATGTTAGTTTTCTTAAAACTTTATCTGCGACTTATTTTTTATTTACTTTTTGCGTTAAATTTCGTAAAGTTGAGCTGAATTCTACACTTCAAAACACATGTTTTAATGTCGAGTTCGAACAAATAAAATTATCAAGTGATATTAGTTATTTTTTTTTTTAAATAAAATTATCAAGTGATATTAGTTATTTTTTTTTTTATAAACATACATTTTTATACATGTTTTTGTTAAATATGATGAGCTGCTGTTGCTAAGTACTAGTTGAATGGTTTCAAAATAATTTTCATTTAAAATTTTAGCAAAAGAACTGCGAGTATGATTTGGAAATATTATTTGAAGAGAGTGATAAGTGTTAATAAGATTTATTTCACCTAGAATTTGCTTTAAAAACTGAATTTTTTTTACAAATTGGAATGAAGTTATTTTTGAGAAATGCTGCAATTTGCAAAGTTGCAAAATTTTTCATCGACATCTATGGGTTTTGCGCCCTTAACTAAGAAAAGAAAAACCAAATGGTCATTTCGGCCCTTGAAAGAACTTTGACCAATCTCCTTATATCAAATTATGTTGTGTGTGTCATTAAATATTTATATACAATTGATCATGAACTGGATCCGCATGTTTTATGTCGACCCCGGAAGGCTAATGTTCATATTCTCAAGAAACTTTAAATGGGATTGTTTACTCTGAAAACCACATGAAAGTTAAATATGATAATACGTTTTATTTTACAGCTTCTGAAAACAAATAAATAAACACATTTAATGTTTTAATAAAATTATTACATTGTGCTGAAAACTCACCGCAACAGAAATTAAGCGCTAACCAAAATTTATGAGATTCGATCGAGAGTAACTCTTAACAGCTAGCTGCGTATCGCAGCACACACTTGGTACGAAAAAATTATGCCAGCAACAAAGCCAACCAAATGACTGCGATATAAAATGCGGTTTGTACCGATAGTAATAAAAAAAAAAAATAATTTCACTACTTGTACCACCCACAGTAACCAAGGACAAAAAAGGACATGCTGTAAAATTTAAAATCAACTCTTAATTATGGCAAGCATAATTATAAAAGCCATTTTATACACAAACAAAGCACCATAAATAAGCAATTAATTGGCAACATCGGACAACAGCGTGCACTCATACACACACACACACACACTCTCACATGCACACACATTAGCTCGCACATATACTGTTCGTTTCAATTGAACGTTACAGAATTTATATATGAGCCAAGTTAACAAATAAGAATGTTTAAATTGCCATAAAACTATGAAAGTGTTAATTGCTAGAATGGTTCACGCCAAAACGCCTACCCTAAAATAAAACGCCCCCAAAAAACCCACAAAATAAAAAACAAAAAAGCAAAAAAACATAAAACAGAAAACAAAAAATTGCAAAAAAAAATTGGTAGCGGTATAGCAAGCCATGTGCAAAAAAATAACTGAGTATTTTTGTAGCGAGGTTATTAATTATGAGAAATGCCGGAAAAATTGTCATCCACGGTAAGCTGGTGTTACTGGCTAAGCATTGGGGCGTATGGCATGTAGCCAGCGAAATCTCATAATTCATGCTACTCGCATACGGCTAAAGCGAAAGAGTGTATGGTGGAATGTGGGTGTTGGTGTACTGCTGACTGACTGGTTATGGGCGCTGTGGAGGCCTGGCGGTCAGCTTGAATTAAGTTGCTTGTTTGATGCCATTTATTAAAAATAATAATTATATTTAAGTGCTTTATAGATAGTAAGAGGAAGAGAGACGGAAAAAGACAGGGAGAGTTTGGCTGTTCAGTGTATAATTAATGTGACAGCATGCAAGGACATGCAAGGACATTCATTAAGAAATATTTCAAAATTGCAGACATTGTGTTAGGGTTTTAAATAAATGTTGACTCGTGATGAAGAAGGCGCATTGATATGCGGTGTGGCAAGTTGTGGGTCGGCGTTGCAACAAAACAAAAAGCGATAATTAAACAAGTAAAAAAAGTCTAAAGTCGGTCTAGGCCGACTATGAAATACCCTAAACCCACTTTTCAAAAAAAAACATTTTTATTGTAAATGGGGGTCTCCGTGGGCGGATGAAGCCTATATTTTAATTGCATTTAAATGGTGATGAAAAATTTACACATACCAAAATTTATTCCTGTAGCTCACAGTTAATGCCTTAATTAAGCTTTCGCTATGGGAGGTGGGCGTGTTCATGGACGGATTACTCCCAATTTTTGAACACACCTTAGTTTTGGTATAAAATCCATACATACCAAATTTAATTTCTCTATGACAAACATAACCTTATTTATTGAGTTTTAAACTTTTTGGGTTGTATGGGAGGTAGGCGTGTCCGTATGCGTATGACGTCCATTTGTATGACGTCAAAACCATCTTTGTTATGTTATAAAAAACATACGTGCCAAATTTTAGCTCTGTAGGTTAAACAGAGGCTTATTTATTGCGTTTTCAATTTTTGGGTTGTATGTGAGGTAGGCGTGTCCGTGAGCGGATGACGTCCATTTTTCGAAGACATATTTGTGTTGGTATGAAACACATACATATCAAATTTTATTGTTGTAGGTTAACTATGAGCTGAGTTATGCAGTTTTCAATTTTCGCGTTGTATGGGAGGTAGGCGTTTCCGTGAAAGGATTCCAAAAATATTCAATAGTGCAGATCCTTGGGTTCATGTGACCATGTGTACAAAGTTTCATCCAATTATCGCAACTCCTTCTTCTTATCCTGTGTATACGAACAACACACAGACGGACGGACGGACGGACGGACATGGATAGCTCGACTCACGTGGTGACACTTATCAAGAATATATATACTTTTCTATACCGGACTCGCTTCGTTCTATGCGTTACAAACGTTTGCACAAAGTTAATATACCCTGACCTTTGAGGTTTAGGGTATAAAAAGATTAAATTTAATTTAATCTGTTGGATAAAAAAAATTGTATAAAATAAAATTAGTTGTGAGAACTTTTGCCGATAGGGCGACTGCCACCCGCTTCCGGCACCCGGCATAATCAAAACAAAATTGTCAAATGTTTTTTATCAAAAGTTTCAGAATAGGACAAAAAATTGCGGTTTTAACCTTACATTTTACCTGGATACTTAAGATCAGGTTGACGCGGCTGTCTTATATAAGACACACTAGGACGAGTAGGCTCTGTGTAGGTCACTATAAAACCAGGTACTGAGGAAAAAAGACGGTTTTCAACAAGCGCTGTGCATGTGCAGAGAAGATGTGTTATCCTCCTCTGCCTCATCTCTTCAGCTTCTGCAGAAAACGTTATGGGTTCTAATTAAGCAGTGCCCTGTAAGGCTACCGATAACAGTATTTATTTGATCCCTTCTAGGGAAAATTAGTTCTTTAGAGCGATTTAAGTTCAGAGCTGGCCAAACCTGACACGTGTGGCATGTGCTTACCGAAGCCCACCTTATGTTGTTCTTTTAATTGGTAGGTTATTTGTTAGTAATATACATGTGGTAAGAGGTATGCCAATTATTTATTTTTCTCTTGATTAAGTATTGGTAGTTGGTAGCGAATTCATCTGTTTTGCAGTTTACTGTAAAGTCTCTATGTCCGGGGATCCAGCATAGTAAGGTTTTTAGCAGCTCTGTCATCTCATTTAGGGATCTGCGGCAGCTTAGGACTGTTGATGATGTTATTTTGAGAGATTCCAGGGTTAACAAAGCGGCTTGACTATCAGAATGCAAATATGCCTACACTGAGAAAAAAACACATATCTTGCTCCGGTAAAAAATTTCTCTATTTTTGACAATAGCAATTTTCTCTTTTTCAAATAAAATTTTCTTCAATTAGAATAAATTTTCACATTTTCGAAGAAATATTTCTTAACTTGTGGGAAATAAAAATATTTCAATGAATCTAATAATGATAAGTATTTTTCTCGCACAAAAAATTTCTCATTTATAGAGACATTTTATTGAAAATGAAAAACTTTTCTTAAATTTTGATAAAAAATTCACTATGAGAAGTATTTTCTTCAATAAAAACAAATATTTTCTCAAAAAAAAAAGTATTTTTCTCTAAAAACGATATATTTTTCTATTTCATGGAATCTTTTTATCATTTTTAGAGAATTTAAGTATCGCAATTAGAGAATAGCATTCTCTGGAGCAAAGTCTATACCATTTTTCTCTAAATATGATGCCTTTTTTATCATATTCCGAGACACTTTTTTCTGAGTGTAGCTAGTATATCATTCATCTGAAGCCAAGTTATAACTTCATGTATAGCAGTAACTTCTAATAGGAAGACACTGGAATGGTCAGGGAGCCTAAAGGCGAGATTCATCTTTAGTGATTCAGAGTAGACTCCTCCCCCAACTTTGCCAACAACTTTGAGCCATCAGTGTAGATTTCAAAAGCATTACTAGGTGGAAGGCTTCCAGAGTCCTATTCATTTCTGGAGAGAATGGATACATCAAACTTAGCCTATGGTTTTGAGTATTGCAGGAACGATCTTCTTAATGCTAGGGTGTCCTATTGTACTTAATAACAGCTTTATAGAGCCAGTGTGTAACACTTGGTTGTAATAACCATTTTTTACCCACACCCTTTTTTGCATGAATATAGGGCTAAATTGGCTCTTTTTGCTCTCTCGAGCAGTTTGGGTTTCCAATTAAGTTTCTTATCTAGAATGAGACCCAGGTATTTTGTTTGATCCGAGAAATTAGGTCTTGTTTTTCCCAGTTTTGGAGGACTCATTATGGGAGAGTTGTGCATAATATCCCTAAGAGTTAATAAACACTTTCCTTTGGGGATAATAGCAACATCATTACCTTGCGCCCCTCTCCTAGGCGTAGGCTATCACCTTGGAACTCTCTCTACTTTAACCAGTAGTTCATTCACCGCTAGGTTCCAAAGTAGAGGCAAGATAACTCTCCCTTGAGGGGTTCCCTTGGTACGTATCTTAGCGTAGATGCTGTTCCGTGATTTGAGCTTATAATCCTGTCTACTAGCTTTTGTTTTATATGTGCTATCACCGCAGCATTCACCCCAAGCTCTGTCAGTGTATAAGTTTTAGCTTCTGCCTTAACATGGTTAAAGGCACCTTCTATGTCAATGAACGCTATCATTGAATGTTCTTTTGGTGGAGGGTTTGTGAATAGTAGAGACTATGGGGGTCTATTTTTAGTCTCAAGTGGATGTCAATTAATCTTTCGAGAGTAGTAAGAAAAGATGAGAGACTGATTGGACTAAGGTATTTTGGGTTAACATGTGGGCTTTTTCCTCTTTTAGATATTAAAACTATCTTCACGTATCTCCTGCGTTTTCGGATGTGATTCAGGTCAAGACAGCTTTGGTAGATCAACAGAAGCCATTGGTTTTTACAATTTTAAATGCATGCCTTTGGTTCGTCTTAAGTTTGCAACCAAAGTAGTATATTTTTAATTTGGTGACTCTAGTTGTTATATATTTTTAATAGAACTACAATTTCAGGTTTAAATTCGCAATGGGTAGCTTCACGTGAATAGAGTGAAAATAGTGCTGTCTCATGAATTAAAAATGAAATTAATTAAAATGAAATTTAATCGGCATGCTTTCCTAATTCATGGAAAATAGCTACTGTGATCTGTATTGCCAAAAATTCAAATGCATCTAACATTAAAGATTATAGATCCATTAGTTTTTCTGTCCTCGTTCTCTTAAATTTGTTAATCACTTATGGCTAACGAACATTTTGTAAGGTTCAAACTTCTTTCACCATACCAATCTGGTTTTGTCCGTTCTGGACATAGTTTTTTCACTGCCATGCTTAAAGTTATTGAAGATATTCGCGCTCCTAAGGATGTTACAATTTTTTGTCTTTTAGACTTCTCAAAAGCCTTTGATTGCGTTCACCATTCCATATTAGTTTGTGAGCTTGAGCTACTTTTTGGTTTTGAATATAGTGCTCTTAGGTTAATTACCAACCATCTTGTAATGCAAGATCAGCAATTCATACTTCGACTAAAAGTTTATAAAGTCAAGAGTTCCGCAGGGATCAATTCTTGGGCCACTTTTCTTAAGTATCTTTATCAACGATATGTAAAGCGTATGTTTTAAAACCGGGTCACCAAAAATGAATATAAAAAGACACCCCCTAGAATGAAAGCTTGTGTCGAAAGACTTTCAGAAGCACAAAACTTTATTTTTGGGTGTCCCGAAAAACAGCCAAAATGGTATTTTAGTTAAATAATTAGTATTTTTAATATTTTGGTTATAAATTTTGGTTTTTTCAGATGTCATCTTCAAGCAGATATTTTGCAATTTTTTTGTATTTGCTCAAGGTACGCCATAATTTCGATTTTTGGGAATTTTTCAAACCTATCCAATGATATCCCATGATCGGACTAAAAATACAAATGTTGAATGCAAATGTTAAATGCTTTCATACCTATTGAGACTAAAAAAACTAAAAAAATTTTATTAATACTACCACTGCTAACTTATTCTGAATTAGTTTAAAGATCTTTAACCCTTCGTCAGGCACATATTTTGAGCCCTTAGTTCTGGCACATGGTGTCTGGCCAGACCCCTATACATTTACATGCATTTGTATGGAAATAAGGGTTGTTTGCCGTTAAATTTTTTACTAAGCTAGGTAAATATTTGTTATATTTTGTGTTTCTATTTTTTTTTACTATGTTATTAGCTACCTGAGGAGAAAAAATATACCTGAATAAATCTTTGGAATGAACAATTTTTTTTCTATATATATTTCTCTATATTATGGGTAAAGTAATAAATGTTTATGACAAAATAGAAAATTATTATGAAGAATACATTGAAATATTTTATTGAGAATTTTGCGGAAGGCAA
Organism: Tetanocera ferruginea; assembly: GCA_958299015.1. Taxonomy (NCBI): domain Eukaryota; kingdom Metazoa; phylum Arthropoda; class Insecta; order Diptera; family Sciomyzidae; genus Tetanocera; species Tetanocera ferruginea. Next base: position 146,448,894 of record OY282640.1, on the reverse strand, counting down.
TAAAAACATAAATAATCTACTTTTGAATGTTGCTGACAAACAGGATTGTTGCATTTGCAGCAAAAAAAGCGTGTCTTACTGCGTATGTTGTCACTTTGCTGCAGGCAAATTCTGCAATCTTTTTTGGCAGCTAATATGTCTGGACCACTGCGTAAAGCCACATTAGGGTTTGGTATATTGAGAGGTTTCCCAAAGTACGCTTGAAATGCTATACGAAATTTCGTTTTAGCATCGCATGCCCACCAAACTTTGATACCATACCTTGCAGGTTTTGATGGGATATATTGGGTGAACTTTGTGCGCCCACGGTACGGAAATAGCTGCTCATCGATGGTGATATTTTCATAAAGATCATAATAATTTTGCAGATTTTCATTGAGAAAATTCCAAAGGTCCCGAATAGGAGCTGCTTTATCTGTTTGCTGACGAAATGCCCGCGTACGACTATTATCCAAACGAATATATTTGGATAGAGTAATTAAACGTTTGTGCAACATAGCCGCACGAAATATGGGCAGCGAATCAGAACGCCACAATATACTGGAGTCTTGCATATTATTATGGCTGAGACCAGAAGCCAACAAAATCCCAATAAATGCATCTAGCTCAGAGCTTGTCAAATCAATCCATTTTCTTTGGGTAGACTCTGGATGTTCTTCATTTCATTTTCTAATTGATTCTCGCCCATGCCGATTTGTTTCACTAATGATGACGAACGTAATATTGGTTGAGAAAAGCCTTGCTTTTTGTTCCAGATTGAAAATGCATGATATTATGCTGGCGCAAACGAGATGCAGGGGGTTCAGTTTCGTTCCATTTAGTACCGTCTTTGCCATAAAAACAGCCTGAGTCGAGTTCATTTGCTGGTTCAGCATCATTTCCACTTTCTTCTTCTTCATCCCTATCATAAAGTTCGTTAGCTTCAATTTCCAAATCACTTTCTATGTCTGATGCATCATACAAAATCAGCAGTGTCGTCACCATCGTTTTCAAAGAAATCATAATTTTCATCAACTTTGAAAATCACGCACTAATGCCTCTGACAATTGGGGTTGCAAATGCGTGCTACGCAAGCGTGTATTATAAATAAATTCCAGTTCATCAGCCATAATATACTAAAAACGCAACAAATCTACCTGCGTAAAATTATTCACAAGCTCAAAATTACCGTACAAAACTAGATTACTTCTTCACTGTTCAACGTTCAATGAATAACTAACTCACAAACAAAAGCAGAAGAAAGAAAGAAGCAGAAAAGAATGAAGTAAATACAAATTTCCAACTTTTGCCATTAGCTTTGCCTATGCGTTGATACAAAATGCTAGGGGTCTGGCCAGGCACCATGTACCAAAAGTAAGGTGTAGATTTTTTATTTGGCTTTTTCGTCCTGTTCCAAGGACTTTTTTCAATTATTAATTAATACATCGAAAGCCAACAATATTTTGGGAGATTACCTGAAATTACAGACATGTACCTAAAATAGAAATATGCTAAATTGAAGCATGAACATGAAATGTGTCTGGTCAGAACCATGTGTCAGTTCGAAGGTTAATAGGTTGAATACTTATCTTTTGACTTTTCAATTGTAGGAATCATCCAGAGCTCACGTAAGTTATTTGGCAACGGATTGCTCGATATGCTTTTTTCTAGATCAAATTGAGGTCGGGCGACGGTGTTGGCCAATCCAAATACTTTGCAACTTTTCCAAAATCTACTTTGTGGCTATTTTCATCTTATTTTTGGGCTCATTATCTTGCAAAAATAGGGTATTGCCTGACTGACATCCGAATTTTCAAAACTGGGAAGGTTGAATTCATTCAAATAGCAATTTAGTCTTCTGCTATAATTATTCCTTCAGAAAGCCCTTTTCATTTCTTTGAAAACAACAACATATCATTAATTATTCTTTTCCAAATTGTAATGTATTCTGAATATTTTGAAACACAATTTTTTTTTACAGTACCAAGACTAAACCAGTCCATTACAGCCTAAATCATTTAATTTTTATTCATCTGAACATATATCAAGCTTCAAAAATTTCATAGTACAATTCACATATTGCTTTCAGCTTAGATGTATTTCTCTTTGTTTAGCTGTTTAAAGGAGAATTTTTACTTTTGTTTTAGTTTTGATAGCTTTATCGTATAGTTTAACGTATAGTTTCGTCGAGAACACTGAAAGGTAGAATCTCTGATGTAATAATATTGGCCTGTTCAGCATTGTCAGCCCACATCTCAGCTTTGAATTAGAATTTGAACCAGGCAATACCCTATTTATGCCCAAATGACCCCAAACATAGGGTCAATGTAATCACAAATAGATATGAATGGCTGTTGTTATTTTTTTGCAAGTTCAAAATTTCATTGAAACTTTAAAAATATACGGTCTTTAATTAAATTAATTTTGAAAATATGTTCATCTTCTCTATAAAATACATATACTTACTTAACTTGCTCAAAACTACATTTAAAAATGAAACCATTTTAATGAATGTTGTTGCAATATATTACATATTTATTTTTATTAACCACTTAGGAGCTTAGAGTATTTCTGTTTTATCTTATCTATCGCAGATTGAAGTTCAGGCCCACCACTTCTAAGTTTTGCAACATTAAGTCCACTAACTTTTGTATTAAGTTGTGCAAGTAGTTTTCCACCAAGTCCACCTAGTCCAAGTCCAAGTCCAATCTCTGATCCCTCCACATCATTTAGAGAAATGATGCTCAACAGAACAAAAATAAGGCAAGTCGTTAGAAACTTCATGTTGCTTGTTGTATGTTTTGAAAGCAAAAACTATTTTTTATCACTGAAAAAATAGCCTTTTATACTGACTTTAGCAGTTAACAGAAAAACTTAACAAAAAAAACCCATTCATTGTTTAGTTGGAACATAATAGAAAATATTGCCATTATATTTATTTGAAACATATGTGTTGAAAGAACTCATTGACGTTTGATACTCGAGGCATTTTTGTTTGTTTAGTTGTGTGTATGAAAAAATTCGTACAAATTTAAGGTTTCTCCGATTGAAATAAACTAAAACAAGTAAGTGAAAAAATTTAATTTTTTAAAGTTGAATAGCTGTACCCTGCCACGCTTCGTTGTGGCACATTGTAATTGAATGGTCGAGAAATGAGAAACAAAACAAAGAATACATTCCATATAAGTTTAATTTTGCAATACTTGTGGATATACAATATTTTGTTTGGTTTTCCACTGTCTGCGTAGATATTAATTATATAGATATTATTTGGTTTACCGACTCGGGAACACGCAACATACAGTTGTCAATGTGAAAAGCAATCCGCATCTTAATCTAAACCACACAATTCTAAAGATTGACCTAGAGCTTTATTGATTGTAATTGCAAATGCCAATCGAATTGGAAATTGCAATCTTTTAAATTGAAAGGGTGTATCGGTCGGGACTATAGGTATTCGAGAAATGAGGACATCTTCACCTTTGAAAGGCCCCGTTAAAATCGTTGCTTCCACTCAGTGTTGCCATCAAAAAAATTTTCATATCGTAACTTTTGACTCAGTTCGTCGGATTCCCGTCGGATCCGTGAAATTTTAAAAAAGAACAACAACGTAGAAATTTTCCGAGAAGGCAATTGAACATTAAAGAAGAAATATAAAAATCAATGTGGAAGTTTTAAGATTTATTATTAAATAAATCAAATTTTGCTTCAAAAGTCAGTTCATCTAATGTTTCTAACATGATTATATATAAAAAATATTCTCATAAAATATATTGAAAAAAACTTTTAAGCACACAAAATAGAAGTAAAAATAAAAAAAAAATAATCTTCATTAAATATTTTGTCATTGGTTAAAAAGAGTTGACACAGAATTTTTAAAACAAAGTTTAAAGTTGCTATCTTGCTATCTTTATTTTTTCATTGCATGTACTTAAAGAAAAATACACCAAATCGGACGTCGGATCTATTTTTTCTGAAATCGTAACATTTTGGAGAATTATGGCCATATATCGGATCATCGGATTCAAGACTAAAAATCGTAACAAATACGATATATCGGACCATATGGCAACACTGCTTCCACTACATTACTCATTTCTAATTTCTTTACTGCAAGTCGCGTGCCGTTGCAGAGTTTTGGCTGATTAATATTCCGCAAGAGGATAATTGGCACACCTATTTTCAATTTTAATATGTGTGGTGGCATCCCTGGCAGATCAAGTGAGTTTAAAAAGCAGCAGTTGTGGAAGAATAAAAGGATCTCAGGCCAGCTTACAATTATTTGGAACACAATAGTGAGAGCCAAAAAAAGGAACAGGTGTCCGAGACTCCAGTTGCCAGCTGTCAAACTAGTCTTGTCGTTATTGTTGCTGTTATGATGCAAATAAAGTTTTATGCCTAAAAGTATACCGCAACATTTTGTCTTGATTTTGATATTTTTTATTAACGGTGTACACTTCTAAGCAAAAGTTTGAGATGTCTTTGCCTAAGCGTTACCCATCAAGAAACAACAAAAAGCAACATTTTCCAATTGTGGAAAATGTTGTATAACTGAGGTGCTTGAAAGTGACAATGCAATTCAGTGTGATGGTTGCAGCAAACCTTTTCATGCTTTGTGTACTGGTTTAGACAAAACTCAGTATGACAAACTTTTATGCTATGTCTACACAGAGAGTTAAGTTAGTTTTAACTAACATTTAACCGAAGTTGTTCACACAGAGATACCGTAGCAGAATTGAGTTAAATTTGCCGACAATGCTGCTGGTGTCTCTGCGTACACATGCGTGTTTTTCTTGCTATGCTAAAGCTCTGCCCATATTTGGATGAAAACTACTTTCCCCACTATTGCCCAAATTCTTTTCGAAGTTCTTTTACTCATTTTTTAAAGAAAAGAACAACATATAGTTACAAAATAAATTGTATAATAACGAATCAGCTGTTCTATTTTGACAGTTCTTATAAAAAAGTTTCTTTCATCAAAAATACCACTGAATATAAACATTTATATTATTTTGTAGTGTACTTTTAGGCACTTTTTACATTGAGCCATAAAAACTCAGAATATATAATGAGTTAAGTTGAGTTAAATCGTACATTTTTGTACTGGTAACGCAAGAGTTTATTTCTCGTTAAATGGGAAAACTCAGCATTGTACTGGTAACTCAAACTTAACTCTCTGTGTAGACGTAGCATTAAATGATGATTCACTGGAGTTTAAGTGTTTGGTTTGCTGCCCAAATAAAAACTCATCTTTCGTTGCAAGCGATATAGCTGAAATTAACTCAAAACTAAATCAATTAGATGAAATTATGTCGTCTATAAATTTTATATAAGCACAATACGATGGAATTTAAAAATTTAATAATAATTTGGAATAAATGGAGTTAAAGGGAATACTGCAAAATAATATAAAGATGCGCCACGTAGAACATCAAAAAGTAATTAATATTTTTCAGATCAAAACGTAAGCTTTTGTGAGTGCCAAACGAAAAAGCTTTAAATTCTTGCTTGAGAAAAAAATTTTCGACCTTGCTCTCTGCAATGCTCTTTCACTCTTCTCCCCTTGCCATTCCAGTAAGCATATAATAGATAGAGGCAGCGTTTGAATTTGCTGTAAAACTATTGCAGCCGATAGTCAACAATTGCTGTCTGCTGCGTAAAGTTCCGAAGCCACAGCCATAGTTCACGAAAACCTATCACAGTCGATGATCGGCTGCTGCTGTCTGCTGTGTAAAATACGACAGTCAAAGCAGCAGTTCACGACCAACTGTCGTAGTCGAGATTCGGCTGCTGCTGTCTGCTGCGTAAAATTTCACAGTCAAGGCACAGTTCATGAATGAGCTGTGGTAGTCGATAGTCGGCTGCTGCAGTCCTGCTGCGTAAAATCTAACAGTCGCGCTATGTATAGAAATGGTACGAAAATATTTTTTTTTAAGGAAATCTACTTTTAGGCACATATTATTTTATTTATAATAGAAAAAATAAACTGGTAATTTTATTTTATTAACAAAATGTGAAATATCAAAGTACAAAAAATGAATGTGCTAATGTTCATTTACAAAAAATCAAAAACTCTATCAATACTGATTTCCATCGCTACCAATTTTATATTTATTTATATGTTGTATATTTGTTTATAATTATATTTAATTTAATTTATTAAATATAATTAGTTAGTTATTACTTCAATATGCTTCAAAATTATATAATTCTTGAAAGAAAACAACATTTTTTTCTTATTTTCGTACCATTTCGGTGCATAGCGCGACTATTAGATTTTACGCAGCAGGTCTGCAGCAGTCGACTATCGACTACGACAGCAGCAGCTGCATATCGACTATGACAGCTCATTCATGAACTGTGCTTTGACTGTGAAATTTTACGCAGCAGACAGCAGTAGCCGAATATCGACTACGACAGTCGGTCGCGAACTGCTGCTTTCACTGTCGTATTTTACACAGCAGATAGCAGCAACCGATCATCGACTACGACAGCTGAGAATATGCTGTTGCTGTAGCTGCCGATCGCTTGTACCTTTACTGTACAGCCACAGCACAATTTCTGGTGCTGTTGCTATTTGTTGCGCAGCAATTTAAACCATGGATAGAGGACTCAAATCGTATAAAAATGTGTTTTTATCGAAATTGTATGCAAATGATCGTCACTTTGTGTTGTTGTGGCTACCAGTGCTACGACGCATGCGCATTGTTGTTGCTAGCATCGTTTATATTTGTTTTGCCTGTGTCCCTTTCCATTGCCAAAACCACCAAGATTGCTACAATGTATTTTGTTATTGTAGAATTGTTGTTGCATGAAACCGGTTATTGTTGTTGTTACACGAAAATCAATGGATAATGAATGAAGCAAGTTTTTGAATTTTTTGATTTCAGCATTTTTAGTTTTTGTGATTATGAATTTTTCTAATTCTAATTTTAAAAATATATTTCAATTAAATTGAATTAAATTAAATTAAATTAAATAAAATAAAATAAAATTAAATAAAATTAAATAAAATTAAATAAAATTAAATAAAATTAAATAAAATTAAATAAAATTAAATAAAATTAAATAAAATTAAATAAAATTAAATAAAATTAAATAAAATTAAATAAAATTAAATAAAATTAAATAAAATTAAATAAAATAAAATAAAATTAAATAAAATTAAATAAAATTAAATAAAATTAAATAAAATTAAATAAAATTAAATAAAATTAAATAAAATTAAATAAAATTAAATAAAATTAAATAAAATTAAATAAAATTAAATAAAATTAAATAAAAATAAATAAAATAAAATAAAATTAAATAAAATTAAATAAAATTAAATAAAATTAAATAAAATTAAATAAAATTAAATAAAATTAAATAATATTAAATAAAATTAAATAAAATTAAATAAAATTCAATAAAATTAAATAAAATTAAATGAAATTAAATTAAAAAAAATTAAATTAAATTAAATTTAATTTAATTAAGTTAAATTAAATTAAATTAAATTAAATTAAATAAAATAAAATAAAATAAAATTAAATTAAATTAAATTAAATTAAATTAAATTAAATTTAATTAAATTAAATAAAATAAAATTAAATTAAATTAAATAAAATTAAATTTAATTAAATTTCATTAGATTAAATTTATTGAAATTAAATATAAATACGTTTCATTATTTTATATAAAATTGAATAAAACAAAATTAAATAAAATTAACTAAGATTAAATTCAATTGACGGTGGACATGACATTGACCGTTTTTAAATAGACTTTTTTTTTTAATTTTGTAAGTATTCTTAAAATTCTAAGAAAAAAATTTAATGGAAAAATTCCGACGTGTTCAAAAGTTACAGCCGGTGAGTTATTAGTGAGAGTGCATTTTTAACTTTCACTTTTTTTTCTTTTTTCACAAACTTTGAACGCGTTTATCTCGAAACCATGTTTTTCGTACTGGTTGCGGCACTAGCGGGTTCAGTTTTGACGGAATTTTTTTTTGTTTTTTTTAAACTTGATTCGCTTTCGTATGACACGAGCTTTTTTAAAAATTTTTTTCGATTTTTTATGAATTTTTAAAGCCGCGAGTGTCATGTCCCTTCTTAAATTAAAATAAATTTAATGTGCGAACGCGACGCACTTTTCAAATCAAAATTAAATTTTTAGTGTGATTTTTACATGCAGTAACTTTTAAATTACAATTTTTTTTACAATTTTCAAACACTTGCTTAGAACGATCGTGAAGTTCTGATAATAAAAGATGATTTAGGTACAAGAATGCGACATTCTAACAGCAAGGCAATATAAAAGTAAAGCGTTAATAGAGGTTTATTTGGTATCTTTTAAATATTTTATTATTTATATTTGTAGTTTATAGAAGAATTTTATAATAAGAGTGCAAACATAACATTAATATATCAACGAGAAATTGTAAAAAGAAAAAGCCCTTAAAGGCAGCTAAAGGCAAGAAAGACATATTTTCAGTTATCAGGTTAATTTCCTCAGAATAACAACTGAAATAAGTTGTAAAGTCATCTAAAAATTCAAGCATTTTTTTATATAATAAAACAAAAAATTATTGTTTTAGTGACATTTTCATGTTCGGTCCCGGTAGACCATTCTATGTAAATGCCCATGTATTAATAAATAAATAATAACTAATTAAAAAATAAACAAATCAAATAAAATAGAACCGCAAAAATCCATTTTAAAAATGTCTCTTACAACATTATTTGCGACTACATTTCAATCAAAGATCATATTATAATAATTAAAGTGAATTTAATTTTGAAAAACATATGCCTACAATGTGCGTAGGGTTGATTTGAACAAAACCTACATTTTTTTGTTAAAACGCAAGGAAATTCAGCTACTTTTTCGTTGTGGCTAAATCGTTTTATGAGATGTTTCGTGCATTAAAACTCAACATATGCTCTCTATTGCTCTCCAATATTATGATCACATCGTTGCTTACTCGTCTCTCACTCTCAAAAGCTTTACGCTGGCTCTCACAAAGCTTTAAAGTGGATTTATGATAAATCCACATTAAATTTTACTGTGCCATTCGGTTGTACGGCGGTGGCGCATCTTTGTATTATATGATCTTTGACAGAATGATTGCATTATTAATTATATTGAACTTGATGGTGATGGTAAGGCTGTGGATGCAGTACTTGATATAGCGAAGAAAATTGGAGCAGATATATGTGAAGCTGTAATCGATGATGCTTACATACTCAAACGCAATGTTAATGCTAATAAGAAGTCCACTATTGTTAAATTCAGCAATAAGAAAGCAAAAAGCGCATATATGAGAGGAAAAGCTAAATTAAAGTCAATTGATGTTCTCAAGAATGTGTGCGTCAACGATTATCTCTCCAAAGAGTCCTCAGATATTTTTAAGCATGCCAAGTTCTTAAAAGCTATTGGGTACAAATTCATTTATATACGAAATGGAACGGTCTTTGTCAAGAAAGATGTGAATTCTAGACAGTTTTTCATAAAGTCTATGGATGATGTTGATAATCTTCTGTGCAATTCTGGTGGCGGCTCTTTGATAGGAAGTAGAGGTGCTGTTGTTGGCGTTGAAGATGTATCTATTGATGAAGGTTTTAAGCTGAATAATCAACTTCAACTTTAAATATCATACAATTAACTAATTTTTGTTTTTTTTTTATATTGATTTCTAATTATTTTTCTTTTTTAACTTCTTTATTGGTGAATTACTTTTCAAATATTTATTCTTATAATTCTAATATAGATGAAAACACTTCGAATCTTTTCAATATACTCTCTGTTAATGTAAGAAGCATCTCATCGCTTAATAAATTCAACAAGTTCAAGAATGAATTGTGTACATTGTCTATTCTCCCGACTATAATTGCGGTACAAGAAACATGGTTTGATGAAAACTGTACAAGCATATATTAAATCCCAGGTTTCAGCGTGGTTCACTGTTGTAGAAAAGATGCGTTTGGTGGAACCTCCATACATATAAATAAAGATATAAAATACACAGTTTTGTTAAATAAAAGTGAACATTTTTTAGATATCATTATGATTTCCCTACTAAATTTTAAAATTTGCGGCAAGTCCTTAATACTATCTTCACTGTATAGATCACAGAAGTGCTCTTTACAATGTTTCTATACAAGCCTTGAGAATATACTGCCAGGAGTTAATAGCTCTGGTGGTGCATCAAGTTGAGGCAATTTAATTTTTCCGCCAGCGCAACACATCCATTTTGTTTCATTATTAAACTTAAGAGCCTGGCAGTAGCTACAGACGTGACTCATCTGACCAATGACAACATGCTCACTTGAACTATAATCAACAGCTGGATTATAACGGAACGCTAGATGATTGTATTCCAGATGTCACAAAATCATACTGGAAATACGGAAGTGTCGGAAGAAAAAATAAGCAAAATAATTAGAGAAAAGTCATCAAATAGAGAGAAAATAACTATCATATAAAAGCAGAACATTTTAACTAAAAGAAGATTATTTCATGTTAAATGAAAAAGGGGGACATGTCCTCCTTTAGGATACCATCTGGTAACCCAAACCACAACAATCAACGGTAAATAACGGTGATTGCGATAGACGATTAGATCGGTCAGCGAAAAGCCCATTCCAGAAAGTTCAGGATTTTTGTTAAAAGCCAAAAAACATTGCAGTAGGTAGAGATCAAGTGCATTTCTTCGATCCGCCAGTTAACAATGGTCATTCGTTCAACAATTGAAAATAATGAGTACATGTATTAAGCAAAAATATAGTAATTAAGTGCCTGAATAGTAAATCAAAACAGTAACAAATACTAGTGTTTTTACATGCAAAATATCTAAGAACTCAACTGATTATCCCAATTAACCAGACATTTCTTTAAGAAAATTTAGTCATAATATTTATGGAAAATTCTGACTAGTAGTACAGCGACTCAATGTCTCAAAAGAAACTCGACAGAGTCAAGGACAGTTCTTTCAAAGTTTTAAAATATTTTTGTATAAACAAAGCTGGCTCTTGAATTAATTCTCCATAATGGTCTACCCTCTTTCAATTATGCGACCAATTAAGGCAACTACAATTAAACCACATTTCAACTTCTCACATCGTAATCCATTCTTCCCCAGCAACAACAACAAATAATTTTTGCCAACTATAGTTTTAACTATTTTTCTTTATGTTTAAACCATGTTCGTGTCTGAGCAAGCGAACGAAAAGTTGAAGAAAAAAAAAAAAACCTGTCAAGAGAAAAAATTCCGACGACAGCGTCTAGGACGAAAACAATTTTCATATTGTTTAAACAAGCCATCAGAATGACCGCAAGGATGGCAATGCTAAGGAAACAAAACATCCTGCAGAATAGAAATATTTAACTATAGTACCAGCTTAATTATTGCCATCAGACACGAACGCTTTCGTGAATGATAAAGTAAAAATATTTTTCCAAAACCGTGTTCATGTTCGTGTGACCACGTGATGAGCGACTCCAACTACTGGAGTATGCTTTCACCAAACCATATAAAGAACCCAACGGGTGCCATGTCAACTTTCACTCACACGCTGGCAAGGATCAGCGCATTGACCCAGCGCTATGTTGGTGTAGAGTGCAGTTAAAAATTCATGACAGCAACTAACCAAAGTCTAACTAAATACATGGGCTAAAGTGTTAATGAATATGACAGATTTTGGGCAGTGAAAATATTATTTTTACATTTAAGGATGAATTCAAAATGAATACCAAGCATAAAGGACTATTTTGAGAGTATCAAGTATAGAGTATAAAGTATAAAGTATAAAGTATAAAGTATAAAGTATAAAGTATAAAGTATAAAGTATAAAGTATAAAGTATAAAGTATAAAGTATAAAGTATAAAGTATAAAGTATAAAGTATAAAGTATAAAGTATAAAGTATAAAGTATAAAGTATAAAGTATAAAGTATAAAGTATAAAGTATAAAGTATAAAGTATAAAGTATAAAGTATAAAGTATAAAGTATAAAGTATAAAGTATAAAGTATAAAGTATAAAGTATAAAGTATAAAGTATAAAGTATAAAGTATAAAGTATAAAGTATAAAGTATAAAGTATAAAGTATAAAGTATAAAGTATAAAGTATAAAGTATAAAGTATAAAGTATAAAGTATAAAGTATAAAGTATAAAGTATAAAGTATAAAGTATAAAGTATAAAGTATAAAGTATAAAGTATAAAGTATAAAGTATAAAGTATAAAGTATAAAGTATAAAGTATAAAGTATAAAGTATAAAGTATAAAGTATAAAGTATAAAGTATAAAGTATAAAGTATAAAGTATAAAGTATAAAGTATAAAGTATAAAGTATAAAGTATAAAGTATAAAGTATAAAGTATAAAGTATAAAGTATAAAGTATAAAGTATAAAGTATAAAGTATAAAGTATAAAGTATAAAGTATAAAGTATAAAGTATAAAGTATAAAGTATAAAGTATAAAGTATAAAGTATAAAGTATAAAGTATAAAGTATAAAGTATAAAGTATAAAGTATAAAGTATAAAGTATAAAGTATAAAGTATAAAGTATAAAGTATAAAGTATAAAGTATAAAGTATAAAGTATAAAGTATAAAGTATAAAGTATAAAGTATAAAGTATAAAGTATAAAGTATAAAGTATAAAGTATAAAGTATAAAGTATAAAGTATAAAGTATAAAGTATAAAGTATAAAGTATAAAGTATAAAGTATAAAGTATAAAGTATAAAGTATAAAGTATAAAGTATAAAGTATAAAGTATAAAGTATAAAGTATAAAGTATAAAGTATAAAGTATAAAGTATAAAGTATAAAGTATAAAGTATAAAGTATAAAGTATAAAGTATAAAGTATAAAGTATAAAGTATAAAGTATAAAGTATAAAGTATAAAGTATAAAGTATAAAGTATAAAGTATAAAGTATAAAGTATAAAGTATAAAGTATAAAGTATAAAGTATAAAGTATAAAGTATAAAGTATAAAGTATAAAGTATAAAGTATAAAGTATAAAGTATAAAGTATAAAGTATAAAGTATAAAGTATAAAGTATAAAGTATAAAGTATAAAGTATAAAGTATAAAGTATAAAGTATAAAGTATAAAGTATAAAGTATAAAGTATAAAGTATAAAGTATAAAGTATAAAGTATAAAGTATAAAGTATAAAGTATAAAGTATAAAGTATAAAGTATAAAGTATAAAGTATAAAGTATAAAGTATAAAGTATAAAGTATAAAGTATAAAGTATAAAGTATAAAGTATAAAGTATAAAGTATAAAGTATAAAGTATAAAGTATAAAGTATAAAGTATAAAGTATAAAGTATAAAGTATAAAGTATAAAGTATAAAGTATAAAGTATAAAGTATAAAGTATAAAGTATAAAGTATAAAGTATAAAGTATAAAGTATAAAGTATAAAGTATAAAGTATAAAGTATAAAGTATAAAGTATAAAGTATAAAGTATAAAGTATAAAGTATAAAGTATAAAGTATAAAGTATAAAGTATAAAGTATAAAGTATAAAGTATAAAGTATAAAGTATAAAGTATAAAGTATAAAGTATAAAGTATAAAGTATAAAGTATAAAGTATAAAGTATAAAGTATAAAGTATAAAGTATAAAGTATAAAGTATAAAGTATAAAGTATAAAGTATAAAGTATAAAGTATAAAGTATAAAGTATAAAGTATAAAGTATAAAGTATAAAGTATAAAGTATAAAGTATAAAGTATAAAGTATAAAGTATAAAGTATAAAGTATAAAGTATAAAGTATAAAGTATAAAGTATAAAGTATAAAGTATAAAGTATAAAGTATAAAGTATAAAGTATAAAGTATAAAGTATAAAGTATAAAGTATAAAGTATAAAGTATAAAGTATAAAGTATAAAGTATAAAGTATAAAGTATAAAGTATAAAGTATAAAGTATAAAGTATAAAGTATAAAGTATAAAGTATAAAGTATAAAGTATAAAGTATAAAGTATAAAGTATAAAGTATAAAGTATAAAGTATAAAGTATAAAGTATAAAGTATAAAGTATAAAGTATAAAGTATAAAGTATAAAGTATAAAGTATAAAGTATAAAGTATAAAGTATAAAGTATAAAGTATAAAGTATAAAGTATAAAGTATAAAGTATAAAGTATAAAGTATAAAGTATAAAGTATAAAGTATAAAGTATAAAGTATAAAGTATAAAGTATAAAGTATAAAGTATAAAGTATAAAGTATAAAGTATAAAGTATAAAGTATAAAGTATAAAGTATAAAGTATAAAGTATAAAGTATAAAGTATAAAGTATAAAGTATAAAGTATAAAGTATAAAGTATAAAGTATAAAGTATAAAGTATAAAGTATAAAGTATAAAGTATAAAGTATAAAGTATAAAGTATAAAGTATAAAGTATAAAGTATAAAGTATAAAGTATAAAGTATAAAGTATAAAGTATAAAGTATAAAGTATAAAGTATAAAGTATAAAGTATAAAGTATAAAGTATAAAGTATAAAGTATAAAGTATAAAGTATAAAGTATAAAGTATAAAGTATAAAGTATAAAGTATAAAGTATAAAGTATAAAGTATAAAGTATAAAGTATAAAGTATAAAGTATAAAGTATAAAGTATAAAGTATAAAGTATAAAGTATAAAGTATAAAGTATAAAGTATAAAGTATAAAGTATAAAGTATAAAGTATAAAGTATAAAGTATAAAGTATAAAGTATAAAGTATAAAGTATAAAGTATAAAGTATAAAGTATAAAGTATAAAGTATAAAGTATAAAGTATAAAGTATAAAGTATAAAGTATAAAGTATAAAGTATAAAGTATAAAGTATAAAGTATAAAGTATAAAGTATAAAGTATAAAGTATAAAGTATAAAGTATAAAGTATAAAGTATAAAGTATAAAGTATAAAGTATAAAGTATAAAGTATAAAGTATAAAGTATAAAGTATAAAGTATAAAGTATAAAGTATAAAGTATAAAGTATAAAGTATAAAGTATAAAGTATAAAGTATAAAGTATAAAGTATAAAGTATAAAGTATAAAGTATAAAGTATAAAGTATAAAGTATAAAGTATAAAGTATAAAGTATAAAGTATAAAGTATAAAGTATAAAGTATAAAGTATAAAGTATAAAGTATAAAGTATAAAGTATAAAGTATAAAGTATAAAGTATAAAGTATAAAGTATAAAGTATAAAGTATAAAGTATAAAGTATAAAGTATAAAGTATAAAGTATAAAGTATAAAGTATAAAGTATAAAGTATAAAGTATAAAGTATAAAGTATAAAGTATAAAGTATAAAGTATAAAGTATAAAGTATAAAGTATAAAGTATAAAGTATAAAGTATAAAGTATAAAGTATAAAGTATAAAGTATAAAGTATAAAGTATAAAGTATAAAGTATAAAGTATAAAGTATAAAGTATAAAGTATAAAGTATAAAGTATAAAGTATAAAGTATAAAGTATAAAGTATAAAGTATAAAGTATAAAGTATAAAGTATAAAGTATAAAGTATAAAGTATAAAGTATAAAGTATAAAGTATAAAGTATAAAGTATAAAGTATAAAGTATAAAGTATAAAGTATAAAGTATAAAGTATAAAGTATAAAGTATAAAGTATAAAGTATAAAGTATAAAGTATAAAGTATAAAGTATAAAGTATAAAGTATAAAGTATAAAGTATAAAGTATAAAGTATAAAGTATAAAGTATAAAGTATAAAGTATAAAGTATAAAGTATAAAGTATAAAGTATAAAGTATAAAGTATAAAGTATAAAGTATAAAGTATAAAGTATAAAGTATAAAGTATAAAGTATAAAGTATAAAGTATAAAGTATAAAGTATAAAGTATAAAGTATAAAGTATAAAGTATAAAGTATAAAGTATAAAGTATAAAGTATAAAGTATAAAGTATAAAGTATAAAGTATAAAGTATAAAGTATAAAGTATAAAGTATAAAGTATAAAGTATAAAGTATAAAGTATAAAGTATAAAGTATAAAGTATAAAGTATAAAGTATAAAGTATAAAGTATAAAGTATAAAGTATAAAGTATAAAGTATAAAGTATAAAGTATAAAGTATAAAGTATAAAGTATAAAGTATAAAGTATAAAGTATAAAGTATAAAGTATAAAGTATAAAGTATAAAGTATAAAGTATAAAGTATAAAGTATAAAGTATAAAGTATAAAGTATAAAGTATAAAGTATAAAGTATAAAGTATAAAGTATAAAGTATAAAGTATAAAGTATAAAGTATAAAGTATAAAGTATAAAGTATAAAGTATAAAGTATAAAGTATAAAGTATAAAGTATAAAGTATAAAGTATAAAGTATAAAGTATAAAGTATAAAGTATAAAGTATAAAGTATAAAGTATAAAGTATAAAGTATAAAGTATAAAGTATAAAGTATAAAGTATAAAGTATAAAGTATAAAGTATAAAGTATAAAGTATAAAGTATAAAGTATAAAGTATAAAGTATAAAGTATAAAGTATAAAGTATAAAGTATAAAGTATAAAGTATAAAGTATAAAGTATAAAGTATAAAGTATAAAGTATAAAGTATAAAGTATAAAGTATAAAGTATAAAGTATAAAGTATAAAGTATAAAGTATAAAGTATAAAGTATAAAGTATAAAGTATAAAGTATAAAGTATAAAGTATAAAGTATAAAGTATAAAGTATAAAGTATAAAGTATAAAGTATAAAGTATAAAGTATAAAGTATAAAGTATAAAGTATAAAGTATAAAGTATAAAGTATAAAGTATAAAGTATAAAGTATAAAGTATAAAGTATAAAGTATAAAGTATAAAGTATAAAGTATAAAGTATAAAGTATAAAGTATAAAGTATAAAGTATAAAGTATAAAGTATAAAGTATAAAGTATAAAGTATAAAGTATAAAGTATAAAGTATAAAGTATAAAGTATAAAGTATAAAGTATAAAGTATAAAGTATAAAGTATAAAGTATAAAGTATAAAGTATAAAGTATAAAGTATAAAGTATAAAGTATAAAGTATAAAGTATAAAGTATAAAGTATAAAGTATAAAGTATAAAGTATAAAGTATAAAGTATAAAGTATAAAGTATAAAGTATAAAGTATAAAGTATAAAGTATAAAGTATAAAGTATAAAGTATAAAGTATAAAGTATAAAGTATAAAGTATAAAGTATAAAGTATAAAGTATAAAGTATAAAGTATAAAGTATAAAGTATAAAGTATAAAGTATAAAGTATAAAGTATAAAGTATAAAGTATAAAGTATAAAGTATAAAGTATAAAGTATAAAGTATAAAGTATAAAGTATAAAGTATAAAGTATAAAGTATAAAGTATAAAGTATAAAGTATAAAGTATAAAGTATAAAGTATAAAGTATAAAGTATAAAGTATAAAGTATAAAGTATAAAGTATAAAGTATAAAGTATAAAGTATAAAGTATAAAGTATAAAGTATAAAGTATAAAGTATAAAGTATAAAGTATAAAGTATAAAGTATAAAGTATAAAGTATAAAGTATAAAGTATAAAGTATAAAGTATAAAGTATAAAGTATAAAGTATAAAGTATAAAGTATAAAGTATAAAGTATAAAGTATAAAGTATAAAGTATAAAGTATAAAGTATAAAGTATAAAGTATAAAGTATAAAGTATAAAGTATAAAGTATAAAGTATAAAGTATAAAGTATAAAGTATAAAGTATAAAGTATAAAGTATAAAGTATAAAGTATAAAGTATAAAGTATAAAGTATAAAGTATAAAGTATAAAGTATAAAGTATAAAGTATAAAGTATAAAGTATAAAGTATAAAGTATAAAGTATAAAGTATAAAGTATAAAGTATAAAGTATAAAGTATAAAGTATAAAGTATAAAGTATAAAGTATAAAGTATAAAGTATAAAGTATAAAGTATAAAGTATAAAGTATAAAGTATAAAGTATAAAGTATAAAGTATAAAGTATAAAGTATAAAGTATAAAGTATAAAGTATAAAGTATAAAGTATAAAGTATAAAGTATAAAGTATAAAGTATAAAGTATAAAGTATAAAGTATAAAGTATAAAGTATAAAGTATAAAGTATAAAGTATAAAGTATAAAGTATAAAGTATAAAGTATAAAGTATAAAGTATAAAGTATAAAGTATAAAGTATAAAGTATAAAGTATAAAGTATAAAGTATAAAGTATAAAGTATAAAGTATAAAGTATAAAGTATAAAGTATAAAGTATAAAGTATAAAGTATAAAGTATAAAGTATAAAGTATAAAGTATAAAGTATAAAGTATAAAGTATAAAGTATAAAGTATAAAGTATAAAGTATAAAGTATAAAGTATAAAGTATAAAGTATAAAGTATAAAGTATAAAGTATAAAGTATAAAGTATAAAGTATAAAGTATAAAGTATAAAGTATAAAGTATAAAGTATAAAGTATAAAGTATAAAGTATAAAGTATAAAGTATAAAGTATAAAGTATAAAGTATAAAGTATAAAGTATAAAGTATAAAGTATAAAGTATAAAGTATAAAGTATAAAGTATAAAGTATAAAGTATAAAGTATAAAGTATAAAGTATAAAGTATAAAGTATAAAGTATAAAGTATAAAGTATAAAGTATAAAGTATAAAGTATAAAGTATAAAGTATAAAGTATAAAGTATAAAGTATAAAGTATAAAGTATAAAGTATAAAGTATAAAGTATAAAGTATAAAGTATAAAGTATAAAGTATAAAGTATAAAGTATAAAGTATAAAGTATAAAGTATAAAGTATAAAGTATAAAGTATAAAGTATAAAGTATAAAGTATAAAGTATAAAGTATAAAGTATAAAGTATAAAGTATAAAGTATAAAGTATAAAGTATAAAGTATAAAGTATAAAGTATAAAGTATAAAGTATAAAGTATAAAGTATAAAGTATAAAGTATAAAGTATAAAGTATAAAGTATAAAGTATAAAGTATAAAGTATAAAGTATAAAGTATAAAGTATAAAGTATAAAGTATAAAGTATAAAGTATAAAGTATAAAGTATAAAGTATAAAGTATAAAGTATAAAGTATAAAGTATAAAGTATAAAGTATAAAGTATAAAGTATAAAGTATAAAGTATAAAGTATAAAGTATAAAGTATAAAGTATAAAGTATAAAGTATAAAGTATAAAGTATAAAGTATAAAGTATAAAGTATAAAGTATAAAGTATAAAGTATAAAGTATAAAGTATAAAGTATAAAGTATAAAGTATAAAGTATAAAGTATAAAGTATAAAGTATAAAGTATAAAGTATAAAGTATAAAGTATAAAGTATAAAGTATAAAGTATAAAGTATAAAGTATAAAGTATAAAGTATAAAGTATAAAGTATAAAGTATAAAGTATAAAGTATAAAGTATAAAGTATAAAGTATAAAGTATAAAGTATAAAGTATAAAGTATAAAGTATAAAGTATAAAGTATAAAGTATAAAGTATAAAGTATAAAGTATAAAGTATAAAGTATAAAGTATAAAGTATAAAGTATAAAGTATAAAGTATAAAGTATAAAGTATAAAGTATAAAGTATAAAGTATAAAGTATAAAGTATAAAGTATAAAGTATAAAGTATAAAGTATAAAGTATAAAGTATAAAGTATAAAGTATAAAGTATAAAGTATAAAGTATAAAGTATAAAGTATAAAGTATAAAGTATAAAGTATAAAGTATAAAGTATAAAGTATAAAGTATAAAGTATAAAGTATAAAGTATAAAGTATAAAGTATAAAGTATAAAGTATAAAGTATAAAGTATAAAGTATAAAGTATAAAGTATAAAGTATAAAGTATAAAGTATAAAGTATAAAGTATAAAGTATAAAGTATAAAGTATAAAGTATAAAGTATAAAGTATAAAGTATAAAGTATAAAGTATAAAGTATAAAGTATAAAGTATAAAGTATAAAGTATAAAGTATAAAGTATAAAGTATAAAGTATAAAGTATAAAGTATAAAGTATAAAGTATAAAGTATAAAGTATAAAGTATAAAGTATAAAGTATAAAGTATAAAGTATAAAGTATAAAGTATAAAGTATAAAGTATAAAGTATAAAGTATAAAGTATAAAGTATAAAGTATAAAGTATAAAGTATAAAGTATAAAGTATAAAGTATAAAGTATAAAGTATAAAGTATAAAGTATAAAGTATAAAGTATAAAGTATAAAGTATAAAGTATAAAGTATAAAGTATAAAGTATAAAGTATAAAGTATAAAGTATAAAGTATAAAGTATAAAGTATAAAGTATAAAGTATAAAGTATAAAGTATAAAGTATAAAGTATAAAGTATAAAGTATAAAGTATAAAGTATAAAGTATAAAGTATAAAGTATAAAGTATAAAGTATAAAGTATAAAGTATAAAGTATAAAGTATAAAGTATAAAGTATAAAGTATAAAGTATAAAGTATAAAGTATAAAGTATAAAGTATAAAGTATAAAGTATAAAGTATAAAGTATAAAGTATAAAGTATAAAGTATAAAGTATAAAGTATAAAGTATAAAGTATAAAGTATAAAGTATAAAGTATAAAGTATAAAGTATAAAGTATAAAGTATAAAGTATAAAGTATAAAGTATAAAGTATAAAGTATAAAGTATAAAGTATAAAGTATAAAGTATAAAGTATAAAGTATAAAGTATAAAGTATAAAGTATAAAGTATAAAGTATAAAGTATAAAGTATAAAGTATAAAGTATAAAGTATAAAGTATAAAGTATAAAGTATAAAGTATAAAGTATAAAGTATAAAGTATAAAGTATAAAGTATAAAGTATAAAGTATAAAGTATAAAGTATAAAGTATAAAGTATAAAGTATAAAGTATAAAGTATAAAGTATAGAAAAAAAAATAATATATTTGTATCTATATTATATATGTATTTATTCCAATATTTTTTTGTTGAAAATGCATGTTTATGGTACTAATTGTTATCTGAACATACATAAAAATATGTAATAAATAAAACTGTCAACAAACCGATTTTATTAAATTACTTCGAATTATTTTTCTCAGAAATCTAAAGCTTCTACAAATATTTTTATATATATTACTTCTTATTCAAAGAAAGCCGAATATTGTGATAAAATAGCTTTAAGCATGCTAATCATGTAAAATAAAAAAAAATACGCCAAGAATTTACACAATATAATGCCAACAATACTGAATATTTATAAATACAAAAAGGCACAAAAATAAAACATTTTTATCGCATGCAATTTTCACATCATAAAAAAAAACAGGGCAAAATGAATGATATAAATTTCATATTTTTGGAATATTAGGTGCTGAAAGGCAATATGATACCCCAACTACTGCTAAAAGGTGGCACTTATTTTTCCGCCAGTACTCATGAATATGCGACACATAAATTATTGCCATCAAAAAGTACGCTGAAAGAAAATGCACAGCAGATTTTAGCAAATCATTTTCATTAATTTTTCAAATAATTGCCTGTCATTTACTCATTAAATAAATTTTATTTTTTTTATTATATGAATTGCAGATAGATTCATATAAGATTTGCGGAAATTTTGCAAGCGGAAAATATTTTATTATGGTTTTAAAATTCTTCTGCGTTTTTTACACGGTGTCTTGCGTACACCGTATTGCGTATTGTCTGGGTGTGCTTTTGTCAAGGTCACTACTTAGACTTTCAGTTCAGTCACTGCTTGTTTTTTAATACCATTATGAAAGGCGATAATTGTGCTAGTAATTTATTAAAAAAAAACAAAAAAAAAAAAACATTAAAATACGAACGTAAATGGCGAATTAAAACTTAACATTAGAATGTCAACGCGACCATTTTTACTTTGATACTTTTTTGATAAACTACTTTATGGCGAGATTCAGTCAACTGTTCATAGCTTTAGCGATACATAATGTAGCAGGCCAGTTAAGAATATGAGTCCATAGCGTGTCTGGTTGCGATTGTCGTTGCGACCAACAATGTCAAATTTCAGCAGTTTCTTTTATGTTTTCATTTTTGATATACACTTGAATTGAAATGAATAAAAATACGCAAATTTAGTATTTTTAAGATACTTGTTAAGTTTGTGAAAAAAATATCTTTATGCTGGCTATTTTAAGGACAATATGCAATAACAATTCTATGTATATTAGTCTGGACTATTCAATTTTGTTCAATTGAAGATGAAAGTTTGAATTTTGTGAAAAATATTTTATTTTATTTTATTGTATACAACAATTTGTAAAATATTTAAAAGCAGAAAATTCTAAAGGCACTGATATCGAATTTCGAATGCTTTTAATAAAAAATTAATTCGACTTTAAATTCAATTTTATCGTATCAATTATTTTTATCAATTGTATGCAATGATTAACATTTATCATTTCTAAAATCATTTCGAAAACTTTCTGAAAAAATGTATTCTATATGATGAACAAATGCAATATGTTTGACTACCAGACTTCGTAAGACGCTGTTCAAAGACCCGTCCGGTCCGGGATAGGCCTTAGAAGGCCTGACGGTTTATGGACAGAAACCAGTCAAGAAACGCTATTGTAACTCATGGAAACTAATGTTCTAGCAACTAAGACATAATACAGAATCTTTAAAGAACCTTACCAGAAACTTTGCTGGAACTTGCCAGCATAATCAGAAGTAGAATGTCCAATAGGATCTTTCTAAGCCTATAAGTCCTCGATATCAGATGGAATCCTGCCGGTAATGATGCAACATGCTCTACCCAGTATCATAACCGGGATTAAGGCAATCTTCATCGGTTGCCTCAGGACCCGATAATATCCGAAAATCTGGAGAGAAGTGAAAGTAGTATTTATTCCCATGGAAAGGAAACCGACACACTCTACAACAAAAGATTACAGGCCTATTAGTTTCTCGTCGTTTCTCTGTAGACGAGTATCTCTGAACTATACTTACTTCTCTAGTGCATAACATGCCTGCCTCAATACAAGATCAGCGGAAACAAAGCAGTGGAAACAAAGTGGTGACCGTGGCATGCAGGTTAAGTGTGTGGCTTAGCATGCTCGGAGCCCGGGTTCGATCCCCAGCCGCGGCGAAAAGTTTTTTCAATAAAAATTTTTCTGATCGGTCACCACCTCTCTGCAGACAATGGCAAACCTCAGAGAGTAAATAATGCCATGTAAAGCTTCTTGAAAACATGAACTTTAGCCGTTCGGAGTCGGCATAAAACATGTAGGTCCAGTTCTCGGTCAAATTGTGTGCAAACATTTAATAACACACACAACACAATTGATCATAAGAAGCTCGGTCAAAGTCCTTTCAAGGGCTGAAATGGCCAATTTGTTTTGTTTTTTTTTTGGAAACAAAGCAGCACGATGTGGTTTCGGCCATAGAAGGAGCCTTTCACCACAAAGAACACACTTAAGTTACGTTTTTAGACTTCAACGTGCATTTAACAATGTGAATACGGAATCTGTAAGAAATGCTAAGTGGAAAAATGAGTAAAAAATATGATTTTTAAACCAAACGTTGGACGAATGCATGGTTTAATCCTTTTTTTATTAGAACTGATACACGGAGAAAAAGGGTTTAATTCAAGCTCAAAGCGTTCGTAACTGAAATCAGCTCAATAGAGCTCAAAAACATCTCAAATCAAGCTATTCATGTACAGCTGTGGTCAAAATAAAAGCAGTGCTATACAACAAATCATATATAATTAAAAAACAACACTTTATTTACCTTTTCAACAAATGTATTTTTATTAAATAGAAGTGCACTAAATCACAGTTTATATGCGAGGAAGAAAATAAAGCAAATTTAAAAAAAAGAAGAAATAAAAAGATTTTCGAAAACTTTTAAAAAAAAGAACGTCAAAATAATTGCAGTCAATACGAAAACTTCAGTTCACGCTATGAAAATAAGAAAGTAATTCAGTGCGCTTATTAAAACTAATTATAAATATATTTTTAATATTTTGTAGCGTGACCATTATTTATAATAACTGCTCCACATCGACGTTTCATTGAATCAACGAGCCCGTGACATCTTTCGACTGGAATCGCCTTCCTGGAAGGCCTAGAATCCTTATTAGAATTCAAATTTTATTCTCAAATTTATTAAATTTAAGTACAGCATTGACTAAAAAAATTCCTGTATTTTGAAAAGTACACGGAGAGAAAATTTGAGCTGAAAACAATCCCAAACCAATTGATTTTGGGAGTGATTCTGAGCTCTTGAAATCAGAAAAAAACAAAATAAAAATTATATTTTTATCGCCCAAATTAGATATAAGCATTTCATCATGATATAATAACTTCAAGGTAGTATTGATGTTTCGGTTGGAAACGGACTTCTGTCAAAAAATATAACAAGAAAAAGAGCTCTCACAATCCGTCATTGCATACAATTAATTTTCACTGGTCACATTCAGCGTACTCAACAGTTGGCAACTGTTAAGACAAAACTTGATGCCCTGTTAAGTCAAAACTTCATAAATATGAAGTTGCGCAAGAAAATACTTTTAAAAATAGAAAAGTTTTAATTTTTCGTTAAAATTTCCATTGGTATTTAATACAAAGCTTGACATTTCATAAACTTGACAACTTTTCTGAAACTTCAATACCGATAACAGCGCTCCCAGATGTGTTGCTGTCACAACAGTTGACACAGCTGAATGTGGCCAACGTATATAACAACGTTCAGCTGTTTTTGACAAGAGTTCGTTTAATTGTAGCTGAGAGAATCAGCACTTGTCAATAATACCTGGTAAAGTTATTATATCATGACATTTCATCTAACTCGGACAGGAAAATATAATGTATTAATTTATTCTCTGCAGTTTTATAAAGTTTTATACTAACAGGAACAACAACCAATTGAGAATTGCACCGTTCGGTTACTCATACTTTTTATGTGTATAAACAACAACAACAACAAAATTAGTTTTTTACAAAAAAGTCCAAGATTACAAATTGTACAAATTGACGTGTTTATCAAAAAAAATTTCAAGCCCAATTTCTGGCATAAACTGCGTATAGTTGCGGTCAAAAGAATAGCAGCGCTATAACCCCATTGAAGTGTCTTGCAATATCATTATTCTTTTACGTCGTTTTTTTCTCTGTACTGTATAAAACCGTTACTACAATGTTGTTACACGAATTATGTTCAGGTGATCAAAAGTTTAAATGATTCTTTTCCAGTCGTTCATTAATCGTTGAGGTCAGTGATTTTGAAAAGTCAAAATAATGACAGCGTTCATTGATTTCGATTCGTTTAAGTGGTTGTTTTTAATATTTCGTTAAATATTTTTTTAGTGAGTACAGCTTTTAAATGTTTATTTATTTTGAAAATCATATAACTTTTCTTAATCTTTTCAAGTGGGACGCGGCAAACACTGAGGGCCTGAAAAACGGCAAATAATTAAACGGTTAATAAATGCAGGAAAAACATATAGAGAAATCCAAGAACTAGTAGGATGCTCTGCAAAAATGATTTTAAATGCAAAAAAGCACCATAAAAAACCTGAAACAAGGGGTCGTAAACGAGTTTTGTCGCCTTTGGGAATCAGACGCATTGTAAGGTTTTCCAAGAGTCATCCTTTAGTACCAGCTACAGAAATAAAAAAAGAACTAAATGTGCCGACAAGCCTTTCAACTTTGCAAAGAATACTCAGAGATCATTACCTGTATGCCCGAAGTCCTCGAAAGGTGCCACTTTTAAAGCAAGTGCATGTGTCTCGTAGATTAAGCTTTGCTAAAGAACACGTGGAGTGGTCAATGCAAAAGTGGCGCAACATTCTGTGGACAGACGAAAGTAAAATTGTCTTGTTTGGTGGCAAGGGTTGACGAGAATATGTAAGACGTCCACCAAACACTGAATATAATCCTCGTTTTACTAGAAAAACTTTGAAGCATGGCGGCAACAGCATTATGATATGGAGATGTTTTTTTCTATTATGGTGTTGGACCGATATACTGGGTTAAAACAATAATAGATCAGCACATTTACGTGGATATTTTGCAGAATGAAATGCTCCCTTATGCTGACTTCGAAATGCTGCTAAAATGGATAATGCTACAGGACAACGATACAAGCACACCAGCAAAAAGGCACAAAATTGGTTTCGAATAAACAATATTAGTGCCATGGTGTAGCCTGCACAGTCGGCCGATTTGAGCCGAATTGAAAATCTTTGGGCGGACATAAAAAAAGCAGTATCAGACGCTAAGCCAAAGAACGTTCGGGAGTTATGGGATGTAGTTGAGCGCTCCTGGAGCGTTGTATAAGTTTTCAGCAAGTAACAGACTAGCCCAAGGTTAGAACTTACGAGTCTTATGTGATGGTTGCCGCAGTCCGTAGTTTGATCCTAGGATGTGGCAAAAAATGTAAATGTTACACAATGCAATTTTGACGTTTTCTTGTTTGGTGTCCCACCAAGGTGGCTTTTTCTTCCTCTTTGGTGTTTTCAGCGGACACGAAGTAACAAGAGTTATATTCATTGACGCGATCTTTGGTTCATTTCTAAGTTCTGTTTAAAGTATTGCTGTGTGAGCACCCCAGTTGACTTATTTGATATACAAAAACAACAATATGGCGATGAAGAATATACCTTTGATCTGAAAAGGAGTGTTCTTTTGAAAATATCCAGTTCTTGATGCTATTCGATGTAAGATCGTATTCTTTACATCTTAGACTCTAAGACTTTCTGCCTGTTACTAATAACAAATGTGCGTTCATTACCCACATTACTTATAATAAGCTTAGTAGTAAGGATGTACTCAAAAAGAGACTCGCCGCGTTTGTTGGTGTCTGAGCTGACTCAGATCACATGATGAGCATTATCAGGGCAACCTCTTATCAGATCATTAGCTTGTGCTGCCGATGTCAGAGACCAGTTCAATAATGTTGGCCTCTAGGAGGACTTCGTGATTGTGGGCCAAGTACGCTGATATGACTCATAAACAGTCCTGGCCCATCTCGACGCTTATGGCCACAGTGTAATTGTTACTGAAATTAGAGAGAGTTATACAAAAGCACTCAAATGATTTTTAATTAGAATACATGCCCTTGGTATACCTTGCGATCTGGTGTATAAAAGCGTATATGTTGGGAGTCCTAAATTGGTATAACAGGCTGCAGGCTACCCGCGGCTACTGAATACCCGCGGACAATGTCTTCTTCTTCTTTGTTGAGGTAGAGAATAAGACTGACGCACCCAGCCTTTGAGAGGTGATGGTTAGTCTGTGCATCTCTCAGCATCAAATCTGGTAGTAGTAAGACTACCATCCACTACAGTTATGTAGGATTCATTGTCAAATATGAGTAGGTCATTCTCCAAAGCAGATAACCGAAGTGACTGTGCCAGTCCCATATCTGAGCTATACTTAGAAAAAACACATATCTTTCTCCGGTGATTTTCAATAATAGCAATTTTCTCTTTTGCAAATATAATTTTCTTCAATTAGAATAAATTTTCACATTTTCGAAGAAACTTTTTTTTTCACTTGTGTGAAATGAAAATACCCAGCAAAATCTTCGCTTACATATAATCGAAAAAGTAATCCAGAAAATTTCATTCATCGCTTACACTCTCGCTTACGGAACCCATTATTTTAATACAGGCATGTCATTGGAGGTAATTGATGAAGCTTTCGCTTGACATGGGAGTACTTATGTAAGCACTTATCAAACTTGATGAATAACTTCTTCCAATAATCACTTATTTAATAACAACTAAGAAGTTATTGAATAAGCTGTTTCTCTGCACAAATTAGAAAAGCGATTCAAATATTAAAAAAAAAAATTTTTTTCGTACATCTTTTGCTTAACAGTGCTAAACAGATCAACAACACCAATCAAGAGTTAGAGAATTTCTTCTTTAAAATGAGAAAAATGCTTTTATTTAATAGATTATGTATCAGTTAATTAATTAATGTATTATATTTACCTTTAGCACATTTTCCTGTATTTCATTCATAAATATGGCATTTTTTCATATTCAAAATTACAAAAATTTGAAACTTTTGAAGCAAAAATAAAAGTAAAACAAAAAATTTCAATTGTCTAAAAAAAAGTACAATCATTTTATAAAGCAAAAAGGGCTGACATTACTAACTGCATTACGAGTAATATACAATATAATGCATTATTGGGCACCAACATTTTTGTAATGGGTTTTATAATCGAATGCAAATCAAGGCAATACGAAAAATTTTGCTGGGTATTTCAATGTTTCTAATAATGATATATCCCGTTTTAAAAGAGAAGAACATTTTTTTTGTATCATTTTTCGATACTTTAAAAACCACCTATAAATTTTATTGTCTTGTTACGAAATTTGTTTTGGGTTGCAGGATACCACAGCCGAAGCCTTAAATCCTGTTTCGAACTATGTATTTAAAAATAAATTATTTTCTTAAGAAAAGCATTGTGAAGTGAAATTCCGGCTGACAAATTATTTTCTGACACAAATTTTGTTTTCAATTTTGATTGGTTGATATTGAAAAATAAGATTCAGTACTTTCGCAGTGCAGTTGCAATGAACAACAAAATTCAGAAATAAATAATTCAGGAATAAATTTTATTTTTAATGTCGACCAATTAGAATGAAGAACACTCTCCAAATTATTTTCTTATTCTCAAACATGAGCGAAAATGTTCTTCTCTTTTGAAGCAGGCTATAAGTATTTTTCTCGCACAAAAGAATTCTCATTTATAGAGACAAATTTATTCAAAATGATAAATTTTTCCTATATTTTGATAAAAAATTCACTATAAGAAGTACTTTCTTCAATAAAAACAAATATTTTCTGAAAAATAAAAAGTATTTTTCTCTAAAAACGATATTTTCTTATATATTTCTCTTAATCATAGAAGCTTTTTAACAATTTTAGAGTATTTTTAGGATCGCATTTAGCAAAGTCCTTACCATTTTTCTCTAAATATGATGCCTTTTTTATCATATTCCGAGAAACTTTTTTCTGAAGGTAGCGTCGTCTGGTTCAGAAGTGTAATATGGAGTAGATGGGACGTCGTAAATTGTTTTGGAAGCCTGCTCTTCTTCCAATAGCGCCTTAACTTTCTTGAAGATCCACATTTCAATAGAAGTGCACAGCTACCACATAAGCTTTAAATGACAAGGGCGCCAGGTACTGCTGATTTATGACAAAAGTTGCCCATCTAAAGTTACCCTTTGGCCTTTCAACCTTTACAGTTAACTGTTGAAAGTTCCCAACCGTTGTTGTTTTCCCAACCGAATCAACTCCGGAATTTTCAGAGGATCAGAATCACGTTTTCATGACAAATTGACTAGAAAAGCTTTTACAATTACTTCCAGATAGTTCGGAGTCGAAATTAATTTGGTGAAAATTTTAAATTAAAATAAACAGAATAAATGAAATTGAGCGGGAAGCGGTGTCAGGAAGTTAGGCAATGTGCTGAACTATAAGATTTTATAATTATTTAACTTTGTTTTTCTAATCATGGTATTTTAACTAAATGAGCTGAAAGAAAATCGATAAATCCATATTTTTTCCTCTTTAGAAACCAGACCCGCCATTTTTGACTGGAAAGCAATTGCGGAAAAAAAATTGTTTATTGGTAGAATTAATCAACGTTTAATTTTTTCTAAGGTGACTGTGGCATGCAGGTTAAGTGTGTGGCTTAGCATGCTCGGAGCCCGAGTTCGATACCCAGTCGCGGCGAAAAGTTTTTTCAATAAAAAAGTTTTTCTGAACGGTCACCACTTCTCTGCAGACAATGGCAAACCTCAGAGAGTAAATAATGTCATGTAAAGCTACTTGAGAACATGAACTTTAGCCGTTCGGTGTCGGCATCAGTGTTGCCAGAAAG
Organism: Tetanocera ferruginea; assembly: GCA_958299015.1. Classification (NCBI taxonomy): domain Eukaryota; kingdom Metazoa; phylum Arthropoda; class Insecta; order Diptera; family Sciomyzidae; genus Tetanocera; species Tetanocera ferruginea. Next base: position 146,419,111 of record OY282640.1, on the reverse strand, counting down.
TTTTGAGAAAAGAAGCTAGATGGCCTTTAAAAAATGGCTAGAAAAGGCTAGATGGCTTTAAAAAAAAAGCTAAAAAAAGGCTAGATTTGTTAACGCTATTATACCCTAAACATGTAAGGTCAGGGTATATTGACTTTGTGCAAACGTTTGTAACGCATAGAAATAAGCGAGTCCGGTATAGAAAAGTATATATTCCTGATCAGTGTCACCTCTTGAGTCGAGCTAACCATGTCCGTCCGTCCGTCTGTCTATGTGTTATCTGTTAATATAGGTTAAGAAGGAGATGAGATTGGTACACATGTTCACATGAACCCAAGCATCTGCACTATTGAATATTTTTAGAATCCGCCCACGGACACGCTTACTTCCCATACAACTAACAAATAAAAATCGCTGTATAGATGGTTGTAATTAAGCTACCGAAATAAAATTTAAATGTATTTATTTTGTATCAAAACGTAGACGTACACAAAAAATTGGCGTGCTCTACCCATGAACATGCCCACCTCCCATACAACTCCAACATTGAAAACACTATTATAAAGACCCTTTTATTTGAACTACAGGGATTAAACTTATCAGATATGTATTTTATATTAAAACTTAGATGTGTACTTAGATGTAAAATAGTCGTCATTCGCCCTTAAACACGCCCACCTCCCATACAACCCACTATAGTAAAAACGCTATAAAGAGGTTTATATGAGCCAAAAATATAAAACTTGGTATTGAGATTGTTGTATCAAAACTAAGATGTGTTCACAAACTGAGCGACATCCGCCCATAAACATGCTCATCTCCCATGAAACCCACAATATGGAAAACACAATAGAAACGTTTATATTTGGCCTACAGAGATAAAACTTGGTATGAGATCATAGTATATTAAAACTAAGGTGTGCTCACAAAAAAAGGCGTAATCCACCTACGAACGCGCTTTCCTCCCATACAACCTTCATTAGTAAAACCTATATAGTTCTATAAATACAGGGATTTTAAACAAAAATAGGAAGTTACTTCTATTTGTTTTAGTATTTTAATATATAGTTTATTTAAATATAATAGGAGGTCTAGGGTATTTCATAGTCGGACTAGACTTTCTTTACTCGTTTTCTTTTAAGAACAGTTGAATACGGTTTCTTTTCTAGTTTTTTTTTTTAAATTTCGTTGTACTAAGAATTCTTTCTACCTCAGCGTTGCTTAATGCTAAAATAATAAAACTAAAAATCAAATCTGATAGCTCTTGGAACGGATCTTCATTCAATGAATCTCTAGCTTCTGCCCAGCTAGATTCCTATTCTACTTGTGATTTACAATTTTTTGCCATTATATTTCAATTATAGTTATTTCTTCTGTAGAGTAACTGGAGTTTTCTTTCTCTATAACAGAAAATATTTGGGTTTAACCACTTTAAAAGAATAAAAAGAGCAATAGAAGATTTACACTTTCAAAATTGCAACGTCAGAAAAATTGGATGTAGTAATGCATCTTTAAGCAATATATTAAAAAAGGCTAGAAAAGGCTAGAAAAAAACAAAAAAAGGCTAAAAAAAAGGCTAGAGGCTAGATGGTAATTTTCGAGGCTAGACAACAAAAAAAAAGGCTAGATCTAGCCTCAAAAAGGCTAGACTGGCAACACTGGTCGGCATAAAACATGTAGGTCCAGTTCTCGGTCAAGTGTGTGCAAACATTTAGTAACACACACAACTCAATATATCATAGGAAGCTCGGTCAAAGTCCTTTCAAAGGCTGAAATGACCAAGTGGTTTTTTTTTGTGTTTTTTTGTTAATTTTTTCTTGAAAATTCTAAATTTCTTCATATTTCTACACTCAGGGAAAAAATGCTGTTTTATCAAACAAATCATGGGTTGAAATAACAGATTTCACTGTTAAATACCATCCAACAATTGAAACTTTCAAATCAACAGTCGGTTGACTGTTGGTCTATAGAACACGAAACCCGTATAAAAACTTATTTATTGAAATTTTATCACTGTCTTAAAAGCTCATGTGTGGCCGAGTGTGCTGACGTGTGCGTCTAGTACTCGAGTGTCCACGGTTCAAATCCGACAAGGCCATCAACAATTTTTTTTTTTGTTTAAAATATTTTTTTTTTTAAATAAAAAATTAAATTTGCATTTTTTTTTTTTTTTGCAAGATTTGGAAGCAACTTATTTTGAGGGATATATTTGATCAAACTATTAATGAAACAGAATTATTATTACTTCAATTATTATATTACAAATTTTGATACTTACACAGCTAGGGTTCGAACCCACGTCCCCCGCATGACAGTCTAGTGCACATCCATTGAGCTACTGGCAACGATAATATAAATATAGCAAAACACTTTTAAAAACTATTGCTTAGAAAAAAGAGACAATTCAACAAAAGCACAAAAATATTTCAACAGATGATTTTAACAGCACAAAAATACTTTGAAACGTTCAGTCAACAAAGAAAATTGTTTACTTAAACGCAAATCATTCAATCGGACAGTGTTTTGAAATAACA